>VDFB02001591.1:0-40366 GCA_007258455.2 Sequoia sempervirens | reverse complement strand
GAAGAACAACCACTTGTTATATGCAACACGTAGCCAGCTGTACCAGATTGGCTCACTGGGAAGATGAGAAGAGATCCAGAAGATGACACCGACTTGGCAATGGAGATGGAGGCTTTCCTTAATAGAATTAGTGGGTCGCCAAAGAAGAAAAGAGCTAGAAAATATTCAAAGATTGAAACGGATAAGTTTGGTTCACGCACCCTCCATGTTGCTGTTCCAAGGGAGGAATGTGATCGAGATGAAGAAATGCCTGAAAATTATGTAATCACCACTGTTGAGCTAGGACGTCCTACAGGAACACAAGTAATTGAGGAAGTTGACAGCTCCTTTCAGGCGTTGAAAGACAACTTGCTTAGAAAAGAAGAAAAATACAAGAGGTTGAAAAGGGAGCACAAGGCGTTAATTGGCTATCTGTAGCACTCAGTGCGTCCGTGTGAGCAAGTGAATCCAGTGGTGGACCTCTTGGATGAGCTTCCAAGAAAGTTAGTTAGTGGAGAAGGTGATTCAGGAAGCAGACAAGTGGGTAGGTGGTGTTCGTGTTGAGGCTGAAAAGTTCATTGAGGACTTTCTCGCATCTTTTCAACATGCCTCAAGCATCCTCATGTGCATGGAGAACATTGATCAAGCTTGGAATGAAACTCACATCTATCAGGACAAAACCATTCCACGCTTGGCAGCCCTTATGCATATGCCTATGCAAACTTTGATCGAAGGAGGAGTAATCCAAGAAGGGGATCGGTATGATTTTCCAGGTTGGTATTCAACAACATTCACTGGCCGAGGCTTCTTCGTCACAGCGCGGGCAAAATCAGTCAAAGTGAGGAAGGCTATGGGAAACATTCAGGAGGGCGTCTTCAACACACTCGAGGCCTTGTTTGCCAAACAGTTAAATCCCGAGGAGGTGACATTGGATGGCTTGAAGGTAGATTGCAGCCATTCTTCTCAGAGGCGAGGACATTTGTCCAAGTTGATTTTGAGAATGTCTCCACTTTCTCCAACATCATCCAGAGTACTCAGGAAGCCATTGAAGCCTGGAGAAAATCTTGCATTCGACAAGAGCAAACAGTCACCATCCTCGAGTTTCAGCTCAATCTCACTCCATCTATTTTAGTGCAAGAAGTTGAAGCAGTGCTGGCTCGATTCATTGATTTTGCTGTCAGAGAGAAGAACAGTGGGAACGCGTTCCTGGACGAGAATCTTCTGGAAGGGTAGTGGGCATTAATTGCCCATAGTGGTCAAAGGGAGGAATTTGTCATTTTGTGCTCATTTATTGCACCACTCCACTTTCTGGCGGTTTTTAAGGTAGAATCTTGTTCAGGGCTTATGTAGCTCAATTTGAGCCATCCATTGTAATTTGGTCTGGGACGTCCATTCATATTGGCTAGCTATAAAAGGGGCACTCCGGCTCATTTGTAACTCATTAGAGACTAGAGATTAGAGAGATAGATCATAGAGCATAGAGAGACAACTTAGAGTTAGCATAGTTGATAGACTGATAGTTTGGAGAAGGAAAGTTTTTCCTTTGAAAACTTTGTAAGAAATTGTTGTGAACACTCTCTCAATAAAAAGAGTTTTCATTGATGATGATCTCGTCTTTTGTTGTGAGTAGCTAGTGAGGTTTCTTCGTCCTTCTACTTCAAGTAGGATTTTAAAGTAAAGTAAATAGATTTTGTTTCATGCAAGTGGATGATAGTAATGGAATGCGGTGTTTAATCTAAGCAGCTTCGTCTAAATCCATACCACTAGCAAGCTTATTGATGATAGGTTTTCCCTACGTGGTCAACTGGAACACTTCGTGCTTAGCTTCAATTATGATTGGCATGTTAGTATGCATCGTTGTGATGTTATTTACATGTTGAATTGTAATCTGAATATCCTTAGCTACCCCTTTGAAGATTGCACCGACTTTGTGGAGGCTGTCTGAAGCGAGGCAAAGCGAAGTCTGGTTGAAGTTTGCTGAAGTCGATCACCGTGTCCCGCATTTAGGGTAGATTGTAGCGTCTCTTATCCCTGCACCCATTTAAATTCAGCATTTTCTGGTTAGTATTAGGAAGCTTGCACTTACCTGCGAAATCTTTCGAACCATGTGAAAACCCTTTAATCTGCTATTTGTTGTCTACTGCCAAACAATTGTGTAAGTCCCCTCGTGATACCCGTAAAACACAACGAACCAACTGAGACTATCCATTGCATAGAAGGAACCTTGGAGTTGAACACATGATCTCTCTCGCAATCTTATCATGTGGAATACTTTGATCAAGAGAGAATAGGATAGTCGTTGGACACTTTATGCTGCTGTTTGGTGTGGGTCACAAAACACACATCAACATGTTCCCTTTTTATCTTGATCTTGTTTTCTGATGGTTTAGCCTATTCTTGGACCTCGTGGACAAACAAAGATGGTTAGAGGGTCTTTTTTGGCAGTGATAAGTGTGTTTTCTCCGTCAGAGTTTAGTGTGGGTTCAGGTTTAGCCTTTGTTAGACTCAATTCTTCATACTTACTATTTATAGTAAGTCGCAATTTTAGGGGAGTCAGGGTTACTATATTTAGTAAGGCACTTGGATAGGTCTCAGATGCAGTGTTGACCTCTTAATCAGTTGGATGGGTGATATATTAAATGTTTAATGAGTAAATATCATTAAGGGTACTTTAATGATAATTAAATAATATAAAGTTAAATTATAAAGTCAAAGTGTACTTTATTTCCGATGAGGCCATGACCCTCAATTAAAATCACTTAAAGTGCATTTATTATTGGATAAAAGTGAGTGCCCAAGTTTGGAGTCTTTTTATTAAAAACCTAATGTGGACTTCAAAAGCAAATTAAATGCTCTTAATGAGGTCGACCTCCTTTTTGAGGTAATAAAAAGGCATCAAAGCAAATGGATTTCATTATGATTGAAGATTAAAAACTTGTGCATTTGGAGTTCTTGCTTGGAGGAGGAACCAGCTAGGGTTTCTGCCATTATTGAGCCTTGGGGAACAAAAACTCTCATAGGTTGTGCAATTTTGAGGTTGTGAAAGACCAGCTGAGATTATTGCTAAGTGTGGGCTTCATCCAGGAGTCCAATCTGTGCTAAATTGTGAAGAAATTACAAAGGTTTGGAGCAACATCAGAGGGTTTAAGTCTGAAAATCATAGAATTCATTGTGGCTGCCTTATACATCAGGTTTGCAAACATTTATTCCAGATTTCATTGCTGTTTCAGACAATCGATTTACTTCCAGCCAAGGACGTGGCCTTTCCCTTGGCCAAGACGCCTAGAAATCTATGCTTATCTCTTGCTAGTGAGGGCGCCATCATCACAACAGGCATTGTGAAGGTTTATATGCTTGAAATTGTATTTCCAGCTGCCAGGCGTGTTCTAGAAGAGCCAAATTGCTCTCCTTTTTGTGCCTCAAATTGATTCATACCTAGCGTACAACTTGTTGAAAACCATTGGCATAATTTTCAAAGTCTTATACCAAGTTTTTTATATTTGCTGCCATAAGTTTCAGAGAATTTTATGCTATATCATTGTAATATTAGAATTGGAGAATATCAATAAAGGTCTTCATTTGTTGCTGTTAATAAATTTCCTGATTGTTTGCATAATTAGTTTGATAGTGCAATTAGTAGTTTATTACCACTTTTCTTTTATGCATTGTACTTACACGTCATATATTGGAAAATTTACAAAAAAACAATATATTTTCCAAAACAAACAAAAATACCATCATTTAGTATTCAGTTTGCAAGGGTTAGAACCAGTAGGGTTGTTACAGCTTCAACACTTCCCAAGTGGAAACTTCATCCTTAAACCCTTTTATGCATTCTCTAACAAGGCAGCAAAAGTGGATTACCAAGTTGTAGGCCTATGATTTCGATATAGAGTTTGTTAAGGGGAAGAAGAATGTGGTGGCTGATGCTTTATCTAGGAGCCCCCACATATGTTCTTTGGCAGAGATTACAGCTGATTGGAGGGAGAAGATCATAGTAGAGTATGCCAAAGACTCTTGGGTGACTGGTTTGATAGAGGGTATTGTACAGGATGGCAGATATGAGGTGGTTGATGGCCTCATCCAATACAAGGATAGGATCTATTTAGTACCTTTGTCACATTACAGGGGAATTATAATGAGAGCATTTCATGATGCACCGATGGTCGGACATCCTAGATTCTTTAAGACATACAGGCAGGTGCGTGAAAGGTTTACTTGGAGAGGGCTCAAGGATGATGTGCAAAGGTATGCTAGGGAACGTTCAGTGTGTTAGTAGAATAAAGGCGAGCATACCTACCCAGCCGGTTTATTGCAGCCCTTGCCCATCCTAGATAGGAAATGGGAAAAGCATTTCAATGGATTTTATCACTGGGTTGCCCAAGGTACAGGGCAAGGATTGTATTTTCGTGGTAGTGGATTGTTTGAAAAAGTTTGCTCACTTGCCATTTAGGCTACAGACACAGCAACACAAGTAGTAGATCTTTTCTTCAGGGAGATTTTTAGACTGCATGGACTGCCCAGGTTCATAGTGAGTGACAGGGATAGCAAATTCATGATTGCTTTTTGGCAGGAACTCTTCAGGTTGTGTGGCATTGATCTCACCCCCAGCACCAGTTACCATCCGTAGACGGATGGGCAGACATAAATTGTGAACAAATGGGTGGAAGGCTACTTGTGAAATTTTGTTACAGCACAATAGAGGGCATGGATTAGACAGTTGCACATTGGAGAGTATTGTTATAACACCACATACGACATGTCCATTAGGATGACTCCCTTCATGGCTCTCTATGGGTATGGGGCCCCTAGTCTTATGGACTTGGTGTTGTGTGACAACAGAGTGCCCAAAACCAAGGAATTACTACAGGATATCCAGGACATTCTGAGGGCATTTAAAGAAAATATCGAGCAGGCACAGAATTAACAAAAGCTATATGCTGATCAGCACAGGGTGGAGCGCAGTTTTGAGGTGGGAGACATGTTATATTTGAGACTCCAACCTTACAGATAGTCCTTGCTTAAGAAAAGTGGAGCAGAGAAATTGAAGCCTAGATTTTATGGTCCTTTCAGAGTGGTTCGACGTGTTGGCGAGGTAGCTTATGAGCTAGAGCTTCCCGAAGACAGCCGGGTACATAATGTATTCCACGTTTCCAAGCTTCAGAAAGCCCTTGGTCAGAATGTTGTGCCTTCTGCAGAGTTGCCCCCTCTGGATGAAGAGGGCAAGTTGGTTGGTCCTTGAAGCTATACTTGATACTAGAGAGAGGGCACTCAGGAATAGGGTGGTTAAGAAGTACCTGGTTAAGTGGAGAAACCTAGCGGAGGAGGATGCCACTTGGGAGCATGCGCATGATTTGCAGTATTCGGGATTGAGATTGCTTGAGGACAAGCAATTTCAAGGGGGGCGGACTGTAATGTCCCCTATTTGACTTGACCACCGGGATCAGTACATTAGCCTATGACAGGAGCTTTTGTAGGCTAATGAAGTGTTTAGGGAGCTCAGTTGGCAGTATTTCTAGGACTTACTATTCTTAGTAAGTCAGTTAGGGTGGCCTTGGGAGTTGGATTTCATGGTTTCAGGCATTCTTGGGTCTAATCACCTTCTTTGTGGTTTTCGGGATATTTTTTTATGACGATATTTTGGGCCTTTGGCCAAACTTACTATATTTAGTAAGTCAGTGGGGACTAGGTGGTATGGGACTTATCAGTGTTGGACTTGGTGCGATTCGTCGAGAGCTTTCCGGCAAGCTATTATACATGGTATTCCGAGTTTAGTCGGTATATTATTTTAATGCCTGAAGTTAATATACTTTATTATAAAGTGACAATTAAATAAAAGATGTATTAATAAAGTCACTTTATTATAAAGTTGTTTTTAAAAAGTTGTACCTCTAGGCAAGCACACTTTCATGAGAGTACATGGGCCTTCTTTAATGAAGGGATTAAAATATTAATATGTTATTGTCTTTCTTTTGTCCCACATTGGCAACACAAGGAGGTCGACCCCAAGAAAGAAGGATAAATATGGCTGCTTGAAGTGAGTTTAAGGCATGAAAGGAATGTGTGGAATTTTTGTTGGTTGTAGAGGCTTTGGGCAGGCATTAGAGGATGTCTCTCCTCTCTTGCAGCACTCTCTACGTCTGTGAAAGATCAGATCTGGAGAGTTTAGAACTGAGATAATAGTTCAGATTTTAGTTTGTTGTGTAATTTGATTAGCTTGGGAGTTACTTTAGTGTTTCACCTTGCTGGCTGGGCGACTCAAGCAGCTATCCATCTCACTACATTGACAGTTGGTAATTATTGTGATCTCAAGTGCTGCATTGGAGTGAGGAGTGGCTGGGCATGCTGTTGCTGGGAAGTTCGATTGGCATTTGGAGATAGTTTGGGAGCAGCAGCTAGGGCAGCGACTACACTCAGAGGTTGGGCTTTAAATTCCTGTGGCTGTGCATGTTTCTTTCAGGAAACTACATGTGTAATACTCCCTAGTATCTTTGTTATTTAATCTGCTGTATGTGAACTGTGAAAAGTTTTTATCAAGGAAGATGTAATACTTCTTTCATGTGAAAAGAACTACTTAGTTGTAATTATCAAGGAAGATGTAATACCTCTTTCATGTGAAATGAACTACTTAGTTTAATGATTATTATGCTCTCATATTATTTGCATCATATATTTCCACATTGCAAAAAACTATTGAAAGAAAACTAAAATATACTTCCGGAGTCGTAAGGAGATTGATATCCAAAATAGAGAAATAAAGTATGCACACAAATTGTTTGTCAAAATTCCTACACAGCTGAAGGTAAAAATTTGGGTCAGATTTGGGGTGCACACTACAGTGGTATTAGAGCTAAAGATTTTTCCATCCTATTGGGGTTCAAAGAGGAATGCACCATCAATATTATCTAAGAAGAAACAGGTCAAACCAAAATCCTGACAACGCACTTGAAATAGAGGAACAGGGTGATCCTTTCTCTGTAGTTAACATGGGTGATAGAGAGGAAGAACAAGGGGAACTGAGCACTAGGGAAATGTTGAGTGATCTAGCTAGAGGATAGCATGAGTTACAGGCAGCCCTGCAATAGATGGCTAATATGATGACATGACATTTGACTAATATGGGCCAAGGAAACAATGATAATCAGGGAGAACAGGGAAACAATAGAAATTAGGGAAACAATAATTTCGGAGGACAGGGAAATGGTAGAAATGGGGGCAATGGAGATGGTTCAGTGAACATGGGGACAACCAGACAATATAATAGAGCAGGATCAGCTAGCACTAGACCCCTTATGCCTCAATTGCCACCGAGGCAAAATGAGTAGGATAATAATGCACCCACACAACAAGAGATACAAGACCAGATACTAGAGGATTGGAGAAATTCTGGACAGGATTTTCATGGTGAGATGTCTTTCAGGGAGTACATGGATGTTAGGTTGAAACATTTACCTCAGAGAGGCAACAGGCATCAACATTATGAGCTTAAGAAGAAAGTGGGTAAGCTCTCCATTCCATATTTCGATGGTACTGGCAAGACTATAGCCAAGGCTTGGGTGCAAAAGCTTGATACATATTTCCAGCTCAATTCGATGCCTGAGGATGATGCTATCAAGTACGCAACTCTACATCTAGATGGCGGTGCCCATCAGTGGTGGCACCATGGGATGGTGACACTTGGACATAACTAGATTGATACATATGTAGAGTTCATCGAGAGGTTGATACAGCGGTTCGACACTAAGGACCCGAAATTGCATTTCAAGGAGCTAGCACAACTTAGACAGTGGGGTTCTATGGAGGCCTGTATCACCGAGTTCCAGAAGCTGGAAGTATTGGTGACAGACATATTTGAGAGGAGACTCGTCGTTCTTTTCATTGATGGGATTTCCGATCCCTTGCGAGGGTGGGTAAAGGGACACAACCCTTCTTCACTCCAGGAGGCTATCAAAAATGTGAGAGACCTAGCACCTTCTTCCTACAGGAGTAAATTTCACTCTAAGGACTCTCTTTTTAATAAGGATAAGGAAAAGAAAACATTTCATAAGGACACTCAGTAGACTAAGGGGGAAACTAAAAAGTTGGACAATGACACCATCAATGAGCTCAGGAAGAAAAAACTATGTTTAAATTGTAGGGAGCCATGGGATCTTTCCCATAAGCATCTGCTTAAGGCGAAGGCTAAACAAATGGAGTATTTTTCAGCAGAAGAATCACCTTCCGAGGACGAGGAGCAACATTCAGATTTGGGGTCTAGTCAGGGAGATAGCATTGCAGAAGAGAGTTCGAATGATGAGAAGTCTCTTGCACGGTTGACAGGGGTCCAGAAGGCCATCACCTTTAAGGTAAGGGGGATGATCCAGGGGCAGCGTGTGGTTTCATTGATTGACATAGGGGCAATGCATAACTTTATTGATGCACAGTTGGTGGCTAAGAGAGGCCTTCAGATAGAAGAGCACGCGGGGTTCAGAGTCATAGACTTCTTTGTAGTCATCTCTCTTTGTATGTAGTATCTGATATCTCTGTCACTCATCTAACAACTTGTAATGTCCCCTTCCTAGGCAGTACAGTTAATTCAGGGGTTAGCCTATCATTCAGACCCTCGTAGGTTGACAGATGTGTTTAGGGGGTTATTTTGGCAGTTATCCGGCGTTTGGGGACACTACTCCATCAGTTGATTTAGGTTTGGGCCTTGGCAGAGTCTTATAGAGTCAGCTTCAGGCACTTATTATTTATAGTAAGTCAGGCAGGCAGGGGTTACTATTTCTGGTAGGGCACCTGGTTCAGTTGATCAACCCAGTTTCGACCCAGTTTGACAGTTTGGTGAGTAGATAGTGAATATCAAAGCATTTAATGATATTGGGAGAAATATTAAAGTTGTGACTTTATAATATAAAGTCAATTAATTAAATATTAAAATATCAATGGAATAATATAAAGTATTTAATACTTTATATTAAAAGGGCGATTATTGATGATTTATTTATTCATTAATCATTTTAAAAAAAGGGATGCCATATTATAATAATTTCTCCTAAGTTCAAAGGGTGAATTTAATGATATATTAAATGCTTCTTAAGTTGCTTTTTGGGGTCGAACTTGTGAAGAGAGTTTATATTTCACTTCGAGGCAAATCGAACTTCATTGTGAATTATTTTAATTTGTCTTATTTTCTCTCTGAGAACATTGGGGTTTGTGAAACAAGGGTTTCTGCAAATCATTGGATTTTGGAGAACGTTCCCTCTTCAGAATCAAACATACTAAGACTGTGAGACACCAGTTGAAGCTTGTCAGTTGAGTGGCTTCATTCAGAAGTCATTACAGAGCATATTGTGAAGTTTATATTAAGAGTTTGATTCGATTTTCACGAAGGAAGAGAATCTTCTTCATTGGCAGTGGTTTATCCAGCATCTGACACTCTTGCCAAGGTAGTACGGATTCATTAATTGCTGGTACAGGCCGTACTTTTTACAGCAGCAAGGCCGTACTTCTCATCACAGGCAAATCGCCTTGCCTTTTTGCATTATGATTTCTCTAGTGTGGGCGCCTAGGTCTCCAGTAGCATCTGCAATCAAAATCTGTTAGGGAAAGTCTGTCTTTTGGATTGGCCGTACCATTTCATGCTTCCTACAGGCGGCTGCAATCAGGTTTTCAAATATTACATATTGCTTTTCCTTTTGTTTGCATGTTTGAGATTCATCATTGTAATCATCTAGAAAGAATAATAAATCCATTTGCTACTGATTTAGAAGTCAATTTGCTTCAGTATTTACATTCCTGTATTTATTAAGATTTTTAGAAGCATTTTTATGCAAGATCACAGCATCTGTTTTATTTGCAAAAAAACCACAAAAAAATCAAAAACAACAAAAACAAATAAAAAAATTGCATTCGCCATCAGCAGTTGGGGCTGAGAGACACCTGGTCTCTTACACAACTAAATCACTGAACTTTTCATAGGGTGGCAGGAACTTGGGCTCTGATACCACTGAAATAACCCCCTTACAATGTTTTCCAATTTTTGCCACAACACTTCACCCGTTAGCGTTTGCAAAACCAAAAACTAGTTGAGAAAGTAATCCTACACCAAGAAAGTTCACCAAGATCCCAATGACGGGCGAGGTGATAGCATATGGCGTCGGGAATTGTTAGCAAGTAAACTGAAAAGTGTTGGAAATTACAATGCTTATGCAACTTGACTACTTATTCAACGAGAGTAGTTTGATGGCTCAACCGATCAACAAGATGAGAAATACAAAGTATTGAAAGTAAAGAGTTGGGTGGCTTGCTGACCCCTTCCGCTTGTTCAGCGAGCAGTATAGAAATGTAAATGCTGAAAAGTAAAGACGACGAGGCCTATCTCTTCCACAATCGTGGGAATTACAAAGGTAAAGTTGTAGAAATAAGATGACTGAATTAGTACTACTGATAACAGTCTTACAATATGATATAATCTACAAATTACAATGAAATATAGCTGCACAATCACTGCAAAATGTTATTATATGATTCTCCAAACTTTTCAAACTCTCAACTATGGAAACAAGCCAAAAAACAGAACTTCTAGCAATCTGATATGAAAAACCAGCACACAAAAAACTCAGACCAGCAAGGCTAGAACACACCAAAATGCTCACAACTCCTCCAATAGACCTGGAATAAGATGCAAATGAAACTAGGGAAGATGGCGCCTAAATCTAGACACTAAAATTGCAACAAACAACCACCAATGATTTATGCATGAATTCCAAAGCATCTATAGGCATGGTATGGCCTGGGAAGAGGTGCTACTTCCAATAGAAAATTCAATACTTTAAGATAAAATCTGAAAATTTGCAAAAGGGGACGCATAGGGCAAAGGAATAGAATGAGTAACTACCTAGAAGCAAAATAAAATCACACAAAGACCTATGACTGAAAATCTCTTTTAGCAATACATGAACCGGCAACCTGTAAAGTGAGAAAAACACTCCAAAACCTCAGGAAACCTCAAATATCTTCATCTCAATAAGCTCCAGATGCTCTTTAGAGTAAAGAACAGTCATTATCTAAGGTAGTTACTATCTCTCAAGCAAGAAACTAAGTTTGCTAGGAGGTATGCATTCCTCGAAGCATGTGAGTAACCAATTCGGCAGCACTTCGTTAGATTTTTTCATGGATACCAACAATGAAGCTGAGCACTCTTATTTATAATTTTCTCCACAATTTCAAACTGATTTTCCCTCGAATTAGGGCGCCCAACTGAAATCCAAATTCATCACTTCTTAATTTCATTTGAGTTTCATTAACCTCCATCATAAAGTCGTCCAAGGCATTAGAGGAAATAATACTTAATCAAAAGTAAATATAACATGAAATAGGCGTCCAAATTGCTTAAGTGAGAAACCTTATTAAAATTGCTTTTTAATAAAACCAACTTATCTCTCCATTTAGGCATCCTCCAAGCCTTAGTAATATTTCCTTTATTAAAAACATTTCACCAAAAGAAGTGCCCAACTCACAAGCACTGACTTGCCAAAAATAGCTCCAAGAGTGCAGGAGACCAAATTGCTCAAACTGACTTGCCTGAAATAGCCTCTGCACTGGCCTATTGAAACCCTGCTAAAAATAGAACTTACTATAAATAGCACAAACTGGGTAGTCGTCACAACTTACCAAAAATAGTAAGTCCAAAAAAACTTGTCAGATGCAGATGCATGTTATACCACTGCGAAGTTCTCTGAAAACCCAGAAAGAAACCAACAACGAATCTGGAAAAGTCCGACATGCAAACCCCTGAATCCTCAACAGAAACCTCTAAGTAGTTGGAAACCCTAATTCTTCCTTTGACTAGCCTACAGGCATTCGAGAATAGGCTAACAGTCACTCGAAAGTGTAGTGCTAAAAATAGGGACATTACATTATTAGTCTTCGTTGCTAGCACCATTTTTGCCCTTGCTTCCTTTTCCCTTTGTCTAGCACTATTGTTGTACAAAGGACTACTTTTGCTGATGTATACCTGGCACATTAGCTTTTGCTTCTTCATGAGGTTAGTTGGTGCGCTAGGTGTAGGCTTGCTATTTTATGTAGTCCTAGAAGAGAGGGAACTACATTGTTTCGTTTTGGTCTTTGCTTCTATCTTGGAGGCATGGCTATAAACTTGCTTTAATGTGTTGAAGGTGATAAATTCCAAATTTGTGTGTATTCAAAGATAAGGTCCACTTGTGTCTTGTAGCTCCTTATTTGAATCAATTTATTTGATTCTCGAGCATGCAAGGAAGTCTTGAGTTAGAATTTCACATACTTATACTCGTAGTGCTTCAAGGGATAGTGTCTCACAAATGACATTGACAAACTTCTCCAAAATGCCAGTGGGGTTATAGTGGATTGTAAGTCTCCCAACTTGCTTGAAAGTGTTGGTGGTGATAAATTCCAACTTTGTGTATATATAAGGGTAAGGCCCACTAGTCCTTATAGCTCCTTATTGTGATCAATCTATTTGATCCTCAACCATGTGAGGAAGTCATGAGATTCATTTCTATAGTGTTGCACTAATTGATCCTTCCTTTTGCACAAATGTTGGAATTTCACATACATGTGGTGCTTCAAGGGATAGTATCCTTCATGAATGACATTGACCGACTTCTTTGAAATGTTAATAGGGTTATAGTCTTAAATGCGTTGTGCATTGTAAGTCACCAACAATGTACACCTGATGTGGGAATCCTCAAAATGATGAAGGTGATCTTCTTGGCATCAATGAAGCTATTGACAAAGAAGTATGCCTCTAGTTGTTATCGTCTGCCATCCATGTGAAAGTTCCTTCGTCCATCAATTTCAATTTTTTTTACACGATTGAGTTGTTAGTTGATGGTTAAATATACTACCAATTAACCAATTGACAACTCATCTTTTTGACATTGTTAGATGCTAATTTTAATCACTGTCTCAATAATACATTAAATTTAAAATTTACAACAGCTAATGGCTTGATGGCTCATCTTATTGACCTTGTTAGATGCTAGTTTTAATCAAGGTCTCAATAATATATTTGCATATTTTGATTGTTAGATAGTAGTAAATTTTTTATTAATAATGGTTGAATCCTTCTCAATCCCCCAAACCCCTTTGCCTCCTTATTTTTTCCAACTTTTCCGTCTCCACTACATGCACACATGCATACAATAAATGAAATAAAGTGACAAATGTTTTCCACATTTGTATTGGAAGAAAATTGCAAAGATTCACGTCTTTTACAAGGATAAAGAAGCAGAAGCTATGGAGTTTCGCATCTTGTACTTGCATTTAGTGGAGCCCCTTTAGGTACAACCTTTCTGTGTTTTGGCATCCACAATTATAGGGAGTACCTTATGGTGTGATACATTCATTGCAGGCAAATTTTTGTACAATAAGAGATCCAGTAGCGATAATTTTCCAATCTTTCATTTATTGTCTATATGCCGAGTGACAAATGCTACACTTCTTTTACCATCATCTCTTTTGTCTCTCTCTTTATTTGTTCTATCGTCAAATATTAATACAAATACTATGTTGAATGCTGTGGAGTGCTAACGAAGTAAAGTAATCATGGAACTGATCTCAATAGTCTTGGAAAGGTTAAATAAATCTTTGAAGGACAAATATACTTGTTCCAGTGAGCTTATATATGTTTATCTTTTCTATAGGTAAATGCACGCAAGCCATATCACAGCATCAATTTTGTCATTGCACATGATGGGTTTACACTATATGATCTTGTTGCATATAACTCTAAGGTAAGTCTTTCTAGCATCAAACTTATATCTGTTATTGAAATTCAGACCTGAATATGATAAAAATGAATTATTTTTTTGAAATTGAAGATTGTCTTGATAAAACATGTTCTTACAGCACAATGAATTAAATGGAGAGGAGGGAAGGGATGGATGCAATGACAACCACAGCTGGAATTGTGGTTTTGAAGGTATATATCATCTTTCTTGTGAGGACAAAAATGTTCATCTCATTTCTTTTAAATACACTGTAAAATACTATTTTGTTGGCAAGATTTACAATAGAAACATTTTACTTAAATTTTCATCTTATGTTTTCCCTATTCCATTTGCTGTCAAACACAAGCTTTTTCTTACGATCATATTTCTTATAAGGTATGAATGATGACTTTAGTCAATAAGATTCATATGTCCTCCATGAACACGGGCATTATCATATGTCTTTTTGATAAAGATAAGTAATATTTACTATTTTTGGTAATGTTTGTTTTTAGTAAGTACATTAACTATATACCATTGTCTAGGTGAGGATGAGTGTGGACGACCTTGCTAATTTGGTGTAAGTCATACTATCATTTATTGATCCTGAGTGCTAGGTTGCTTAGTCATATTGCTATTGTGTCATCCTAGTGACATTCTCACTTTCAGTCTTTCTTGGTTCATTTTGTTGTACAATTTTCTTTATGTCCACGTGGATTTTGGTGGATTTCAAATGGTCATTGAAGTCTTGAGTTTGCAATTCCAATTTGGGTTTTTGAATTCATTTCCTATGCATGTCAAACGTAGTGTCTACACTGCCACTATTGTTGGCTTAGTTGTTAATTGTAAAATACCACCCTTATTTTTTCCAAAAACTTCACAACTTGCACCCGTTAGCGTTAGCCCAAAATGCAATGATAGAAAATTGGAAAGCAACTCTTCACTTTCTGATCACCCAAATCCTAGAGTGAGCAAGGTGAGAGCATATGGTGTAAGGGGATTTTTGCAAATACTAAAAGTGATAAAGTTAACTGAAAGAACACCTTCCACTTTCTAATCACCCAAATCCCAGTGTGGGCAAGGTGAGAGCATAAGGTGGTTGGTTTTACAATTAAGAACTTGGCTAAGATACCACTTCTTTAGTGGGGTGAGTAGTAATAATCAAGTGTAGAAAGTAAACAAGAAATGCTCTTGGCGGCAAGCCAACCACTTCCACTTTTCAGCAGGTAACAAGAAAAGTAATGCACTTGGTGGCAAAGCCAGTCACTTCCACTTTTCAGTGGGCAACAAGAAAGAAATATAGCAAAGTCAACCACTTATTCAGTAGGAATGAAGTACAATAAGCAAAGGATCATCCACCTTTTAGTGGGAGCAACCACTTATGCAATGGCGTAAGTTTCCAAAATAACTGGAAGTAAAGAGCTGAATGGTACTACCATATCAGCATTACAATATGATGTCCAGTACAATATAGCATGAGATAAACATGACAATATGATTGCCCAATGAATCAAATAACAACCCCTGCAACATATCAACAATTAAGCATCATAAAACATGAGAGAAAAAAGTTATATCAGGTCCGATATAACTGTAACAGCAGTCTGATATAACTTGGCAGTGAACTGGAAACCTCAATCAGCCCTCAAGAATTGGACATTACTTCCTCAAGACTCGTTGGAATGAGCCCAAACCACTGGCAAAAGAGAGGGCAAGCCTAGACGATCCCAAACAAGTACCAAGCTGCCACCAATCAAACTGAACAACTCCTACACGAATCCCAATGCACCTGCAGCAATGGTACAGCCTCCCTAGCTAGGTCAACCTCACCTCAAAAACCAGGCTCTTAGCATAATATCTCCAAAATTTGGGCAAGGGTTTTCCCAAGCACGAGAGAAACACAAAATCGATACCCACAAAAAGATCACAACTCCTTTGGCCAGTACAAACAAAAACGTGGGTCAGCCATACATAAACCAGCAACATGAAAAATCTGATAATCACTCCAAAAGGTCTTCAATCTGCAAAAAAACACACACTGACACCAAAATATCCTAGAAAACATCACCATTGTTTGCTCTATTGTAACCAATGTTCAGCTAGGAGTTATCTCACAAACTCGAAACTGAAGTTAGCTTGGAGGGATTTCGTCCTCAAAGCCCAATAGTCAATCTGCAATCTGGCAACACTTCGTTACATCAAGTTTAGCATAAGAAAGTGAGAGCAGGTGAGGGTATTATATAACCTTGAGACCCACAATTTTGAATTCACTTTTCCCTCTCAAATGGGACACCCTATTTTGGAGAAATATAATATTTAATAAAAAAACACTTTATTTCTCATACTTTGGCGTCCACTTCATGATATGCATACATTAACATTAAAGTTGCTCAAGTCTTTGAAGAGCACAAAGGATTTACTGAGAGGGGGGGGGGTGAATCAGTAAATCAACACAAATTTACACTTTGACAACTTTCTACACAAACTTAAATTCTTATCAACATCAACCTTTGATATGAATCAATTTACACAAGTTGACACAAATTTATTGAAACTTTAAATGACTTTTACAAGTGGAAGTAGGCACCAACCTACTCGTTTTACAAAGAAGATGATTTAGTAGGCTGCAACCTACAAGGGACACCCAAACCTCTTGATTATTTAGTAGGCACCGACCTACAAGGAGCACCAGCCCCTAATGCAAGGCACCAACCTTGACTTGATGGTTGCAAGATGCCTTCAATCTGACCTGCACTATCCCTATCCTCCAATCTGCCTTGGTGATGAATGATCTCACACTTAGCCCACACAAGAAGATGGGAGTTCAGATTTAGACTACCCACTTACACAACCACTCCTTCAAGTCTAAAAAGAATGTCAAATATATACTTTGTTCCAAAATTGCATCTCTTGGTGAAAGATCACATCTTTGTCTTTTCAAAGTTCATTCACACCTCTTCATTAGTTTTATTTCTGTCTTAATAACTTTTGATTTTTTTGCTTTGTTTGTTAAATCTATTTGAACATATTTGATTTTAATAAGCAGATCGAATCCTTCAGCAATGGATGATGGTGTCTTCTCAACCGAATGAGCATATCCCTTAAGTGAAGCATCATGCCATTTGACTGGAAGCCGAATCATGAGAAAACACGTCTTTAAAAAGACGTTT
Source organism: Sequoia sempervirens (assembly GCA_007258455.2). Lineage (NCBI taxonomy): Eukaryota > Viridiplantae > Streptophyta > Pinopsida > Cupressales > Cupressaceae > Sequoia > Sequoia sempervirens. The sequence continues at coordinate 23,487 of VDFB02001591.1, read as the reverse complement.
GACCTGGAGATGAACCCGCCTTTTGGATAATGACTAATCGACTTTGTTTATTGTGTTTCAAAAGGACGTCTTAGTTCTTAACAAATTCTTGGAGCTGAATACGTCTTTTTCAAGAACACGTATCAAGAATCCTCTGTGATCAGTCGCATTTTTTCCTTAAGACGTATCAAGAACACATCTTTTAGTTTCTAACTTGTTTTTGTCATTTCAACTTTTAACAAATCACAAATTGGATTTGTTAGAGTAATCAGTCTGTTTTTTTTTTAACAGCATGTAATTTTGTTAAGAACTTCGATCTATTGATTATTGAACTTCGATATGTAATGATGCTGTACCATGTTCTTCGTATCTTCAAAATGATAGTAAGTATGAATTACCTCAATTTGATTTGAAGTTTCGATCTGAAGTGAACTTATCGGATTAGATGAACTTGAATGCTGAAAGATAGTCTAATCATCTATCTATTAGTTTGTTTCAAATATTGATCACGATCACTTCAAGGAATAAGCCACGATGTAAATATGAATAGTGAAAGCTTCAGATCTGGACTTTTATGTTTTGATTTGTACTTGAGATTTTATCTATTGCCCTTTTCCAGATTCTGTACCTCATTGCTATCGAGTTTGATTCTGATCTGGACTTTTATTCATCTTCAATAACTTCGATCTGGACATTTGTATGTAACATCTGGCTTATCATGTCATTGTATGTAACATCTGGCTTATCATGTCATTGTATGTAACCTCTGACAAGTATTATTTCTTCAGTTAAAATATGACATTACATCCTCAATACTAATGACAAATTTCTAATCAACCTTGTCTATACATTTGACATCAATGACAATATTTCCAACAATCTCCCCCTTTGTCATTGATGGCAACTTCTCCAATGGCAACTTGATCTTCTGTTTGCTCCCCCTGTGTGCAATTTCTCCCCCTTTGACATCAATGGCAAAGGGTCTTCCAATAATGTTTTGCTTTTTCTGTTCCATAGAGCTACAAGATACAGTGTATAGCTCCCCCTGAATGTATGCCCCCATTTACTAATACTCATCTTTCTCTTACTTCCTCATTCCTTGGCATCTGAAAAAAAATTCTACATGGATACTTCTTTATTTTGACATCAATACAATTTCCAACAATGGAAGCCAATTCATTATCTTCTTTAGATACCAATCTATAAGTAGATTTCATTTAAACATTTTGAGGCACTTCATTTTTCAGTCATCTCTTCCAATGGACTGAAAGACAATGTTCAACTTAGCTGCCCCTAAATTCATGCTTCCTTTTAGAAAAGGCATATTGAATTTGCATTGGATTCTTCATTTCTTGTATCTATCTTCTTTCTCCAAACTTTTGTAGACTTTCTTTCCTTTTCCATGGTGTTCTTCTTCATATCTTGTAAAGGTGATTCCATAAAGTCACAACTACAAAAACGTGCTATGTGTCCAAAATTGTTACACTTAAAACACATAATGTCATGACTAAATGAATTATAGTCTCTCCTAGTAAAGCTTGAACCATTACTTGCTTGAAATCTGCAATTTATTGCTTTGTGTCCAAAGTAGTTGCATGAATAGCAATATCCATAGAAAGAATAAAATTGCCTAGAGTTAAATCTTCTTTCATTTTCCTTGAAACTTGTAACATTCTCATCACACTTTGTACATTTCTCTTTTGGCTTATTCAATTCATTTTTTAGCATTACAACTTCTTGTTCCAGCTTGTCACACTCTCTGTCTTTTGCATTTAACTTGTTCTTCAAGTCATTTTCAACTTGTTCAGCCTCTACAAATTGAGCCCTCAAATCTTCAATTATCTTGTTTAATTCCTCCAAACTTTTAGTTAACTCCTTGGTTTTTAGTGTATGCTTGGTAACCCTCTTCTTCAATTCTTCATTTTTCTTGTATGCATAATGAAGTTCTTCCTCTAGATCTGTTTCTTCTTCTTCTTCATTGCATTCTTGATCAATTTCTTCTTCTTCATTACATTTTTGATCAGTACCTTCATATTCAGCCATGAACAATATTTCTTCACAATTGCTTGAGCATCCTTCACTTTGATCTTCAGAAGTGCTGCTATCTTTCTTTGAATAGAAACTCTTTTTGTGCTTTTGAAATTTCCTTTTTGACTTGTGCTTAGGATTTTTCTTTTCCTTTTTCTTTGTGTATATCTCTTCTTCATCCTTGCTTGTGTCACTTGAGTTGCTATCACTTTGAGGACAATTTGAAGCATAATGTCCAACTTCTCCACAATTGAAACATTTAAAAGGATATTTTCCTTTGTACTTTCCTTTTCCCTTTATAAGCTTCCTCATGAAGTAAGCTTCAGCTTCATCACTTGATTTTTCATTTTTTTCTTCATGCTTGTTTTTCCCCTTTTTGAATGCTTTGAATGAGACTTCCTTTTGTGGTGATCTTCCTTCAAATCTCATCTCATAAGCAGCAAGGATCCCATGTAATTCATCTTTTGATAGCTTATCCAAGTTTGTTAACTCTTCCAATGCTGCAACTTTGGCCTCAAATTTTGTAGAAAGAGATCTTAGAATCTTGTCAACAATAAGAGCATCATCAATCTCTTCATCAAGTCCTCTCATGATATTCACAGTTTCATCTACACGAAGAAAGTATGAAGCAATATCTTCATCATCTTCCATCTTGAGAGTTTCTAACTTCCTTCTATGAGTTTGCAACTTTTCCTTCTTTACTTTTGCATCTCCTTCATAGATGTTTTGAAGCTTGACCCAAATCTCTTTTGCTGATTTGCACCTCATGACCTTTGTAAATTCAGAATCTGTTAGGCTGCAAAGAAGAGCATGCTTGGCTTTTGCATTGTTCTCACTTCTCTTTTTCCCTGCTTGATCCGTTGGAGGGGTAGCTGGAGCACACATCAAACCCAAGTGCATTCAAATATGCTTCCATCTTGATGCTCCAAAAAGCATAATTAGTCCCATCAAAGATGGGTGCTTTCACTGTGTTGTTATGATCTGCCATGTGTGCTCTTAAGGATCTCCTTCAAGCGGTTAGGCTTTCAAGAAGGACCTTGCTCTGATACTAATTGAAGAGCACAAAGGATTTACTGAGAGGGGGGCGGGAGGGTGAATCAGTAAATCATCACAAATTTACACTTTGACAACTTTCTACACAAACTTAAATTCTTATCAACATCAACCTTTGATATGAATCAATTTACACAAGTTGACACAAATTTATTGAAAACTTTAAATGACTTTTACAAGTGGAAGTAGGCACTGTTGATGTGGTTTTTGAGACCGCACCAACACAGAATAAAGTTGCCAATGGCTTCCCTATTCTCTCTTAATCAAAGTATTCCGCACGCTAAGATTGCCAGAAAGTTCGTGCGTTCAACTCCAAGGTTCCTTGAGTGCGAATAGGCTCAGTTTGGCTCGATGTGATATTGCTGGTATGTTCAAGGGGACTTACACAATTGTTCGGCGGCTAACAACAAACAGTAGACTAAGGGCTTTTGTGTGATTCAAATGATTTGGCAGGTGAGCGCAAGTTTCCTAATTCTAACCGGAAATGAACTGAATTTAAAGGGGTGTAGGGCCTAAGGAGTTTATGTTATATTCTAAATGCAAGATATGTGGAGCTTCATTTCAATAGACTTCAACCGGATTTCACCTAGCCTCCGTCGGACAGCCTCAGCAAAATCGGTGCAATCTTCAAGGAAATAATAAAAGATGTTCAAATTAACAACATGCCATACACCATCACAGCGTGCGCATATAAGCATATAAATCACAACCGAAGTTAAACTCAAGATAATGTCCAGTCGACCACACAAGGCGAACTTATCATCAACAAGCCGCTAGTGGTATGGAATAAAGCGAAGCTATCTCAATAAAACATCACACACCAAAGTATGCTATTTGCATGAATTTAATCTACTTGGATACGAAAGGAAGAAGAAACTTTGCTAGCATTTCATGACAAGACGAATTCCATCATCAATGAAAAGATCTATTATCATAAAATGTGTTACACAACAATCTCCTCAAAAGTTTTCAAAGGGAAAACTTTCTTTCTTCTCCAAATGATGCAAAATGCTCTACAATGCTACACTATCTAGCTCTAATGCTCTCTCAATGTCTACTCTGATTCTAACTGATCTACTCTAATGAGATTACAAATGAGGGGGACTCCCCCTTTTATAGCTAGCCAAGTCCCAAAAGACGGCTAGGGTTACAATCAATAGAGTGGCCAGAATCGTGCCACCTCAGCCCTAAATAATATTGCCCTAAAAACCGCCACAGAGGAGAGTGGGGTAATAAATGCGCCATAATGTCCACCATCATCCTTCTAGAAGATTCCATTTGTAGACGCGTTCACACTGTTCTCGATCTTCTTTCTTGGCGTTGTTCTTTGATTTCTTCCACTAGAGGGTCTTCGTCTTCGTCACTTTGAGCCTTGAAAATGTTTCTTCAACACTTAGCCATTTTCTTGCAAACTTTTCCTCCTTCGAGATTGAAACTTGTAACTTTATCTTCCTTCGAAGGTTGTGATATCACCGGGGATCACTTAAATCATCAACGCTTGGCCTCGACGTTCCCCCTGCAAAACAAGCAAGGAGAGGGGTATTATAATACTTCACAATATAAACTCAACTTACTTACCTGATCCTCATGCTCCAACTTTCAAGCGTTCATCGCCAACTTTGCGTTCAAGTTCATGCCTCTACAAGATGCCTTAGCCAAATTTTCAACCCATCTTGTATTCTGCCTGGTGTACTTCACTCTGATATTTCATTTAACTCTGGCTTGAGAAGAAATTCCTTCATCAGGAACTCGATCAGAAATCATCTAGGCGATCACTTTCAAATTCATTTGCCAAGCCGAATTTTTATCTTGAAAACAAATTTTATTCCTTGCCTTAGAAAATTTTCAAATTTTCCCTTAGGAAAATTCATCAACCTGGTGCCCACTTAAAATCTTCATCCCAAAATTCTCGACAAGTTGTGGAAGACCTTAAAATCAACTCCTCATCGATAATCTTCGATACCCAGAAGAAAATTTTCTCCAGAACGCATCGAACCCATGGGTCCCCAACGAACGGGTTCATTTAATTTCCTTGAATTTTGAACCTTAGAAAATATTCTTTCAAATTTATTCTCGTTCTTTGATCCCCTCTGAGAATTTTGCTCTGACTTGGAAAATTTTTAACAATTCTGTATAGCTGGCATTTTCTGACTTCACCCCAGGCGACTCCGTTCACGCTTCAGGAAAATTTTTCTAACACTTCACCACCTCTCCGGACTTAGGCATTTTTCTCCAAGAGAGAAAATATTTTGTGCCTTAGAAAATTTGAATCACTTCGAAAATTTTGCCTTAAAAAATTTTTATATCCAACTCAATCACCTTGCCTGTGAAAATACCAACTTCACACGCCTTAGAAAATTTTTCATTAGAGGTGCCTGGCACATTTTATTTTTCTAACCACCGTTTTGTATTTCACTTCACACTTGAAAAAATATTTTATCACTCATCTTTTATTTCATTTTACCACCCTTGAGGAAAATCACGCCTTAGCACTTCATGTCCATCTCACAAGCCTGGCGCCACACTTCATGGAGGATATATTTTCCAACGCCTAGCAAAAATCTTCTAACACTCTCTACTTTAGGCGCACTTTGTACATGATGGAGGAATATTGCCACGCCTTGGAGTATTCACTTGCCTTTTACCACGCCTTGGAATATTTTTTAACCACCTTTCACCTCACTTACCCCCACCACTTACCTTTTACACCTCAACTTGGGCGCATTTAGACATGCAAGAAGGATGACTTTTGAACTTCCTGATTTTTGTCTTGACATGCCTTGATTTGGGCGCATTTTGCCCATGTAGGAGGATGAATTTTGTTGACTCTTTGACTTTTTCCAGCTTATTCTTGCATGGGCGCATTTCTTACTTGGTGAAGGATTAAAAACTTTGACTTTCCTTGACTTTTGTTGCATGCCTTTCAAACATGGGCGCATTTTGGCTTGGAGGTGGATGAACACCAATACTTAGAAATTTTTTAAGCTCTCAACTCTCAAGGTGGGCGCATTTTGCTATGTGAGCAGGATGAAGTTCTTTGACCCTTTTGACTTGTTGAGAGGTGGGCGCATTTTGATGGGTGAGGAGGATATTTTATACTTAGAAAGTTTCTCAAACATCTTGCTTTGTGAGGAGGGCGCATTTTAGCATGTGTGGAGGATGAGACATGTTGACTCCTTTGACTTCTCCTTTTTTTTGGGCGCATTCAGCCTAGCTGGCGGATGAAAAAGTTTTGACTTCTTTGACCCTTCTCACTTTGGGCGCATTTCACCCCTGGAGGAGGACGAGTTTGCCTTAGAATTTTTATTCTTGATATCTCTTGTAGCTGGGCGGATTTCACATGTGTTGGAGGATGAACGTAAACACTTAGAAAATTTTAAAACTTTCTCCTGAGTTCCCTTGGGCGCATTTTGCTATGCCAACAGGATAAACCTTGTTGACTTTCATTGACCACTTGTGCCTTGGGCGCATTTGGAGGTGGCAGGCGGATTTTTAATGCCTTAGAAAAATCTTCAAACATCTGGGCGCATTTTCAAGGTGGTGGAGGATAAAGCTCCAGACTTAGACATTTTTCTCGCTTCTGCCGGTTTCTTCATGCCTTACTATAAATAGTAAGCCTCTTAATTTTTACACCTCCAAAGCCCAAATTGATTTGAAATTTTGCACATTGCATCCTTATGACCTCGTTGTTCTGTCGACACTGCCATTTTTAGTCACCCTGCTATTTTTAGCCTGTTTCTGAAGGTGGCTTACTATAAATAGTAAGCTCATGTTTCTGATAGCTCCCATGTTCCGATCGAGTTGAAATTTGAATGAGGCGCTCCTCACCACGTGACCTGTCTGCCGACACTGACGCATGCAGTCAATTTACTATTTTTAGCCAGTTTCCAATTTGACTTACTATAAATAGTAAGTGCTCCATTTGACCTGAAATTTCACCAGCAGACCGCCTGAAGGACGCTGATCGCAGTGGTTTACACCGGATTTTGAAGATTTTGACTTTTGATGCCTATATTTAGGCTCCGAAGCTGGAAACCCTAATTCACTTTGCATGCGTATCAAATGAACTCTGTTTGTCTTCGTTTCTGCAGCACTGCTATCAGCTCGTGAATCTGAACTGCTGGGAGGCGGCTGCCGGGACACACCTGCTAAAAATAGCAAGTTCCTTACTGAGTGAGAATCCTCATTTGCATGTCACACCATCGCGAAGCCTTCGAAAAACCCATCAGGAATCACCCGACATGCAAAAGAAACCTCGACATGCAAACCCTAAAAATAGCCTCGGAAGGCTGAATCCTGAAAGTGGTCGCCTTGTCTTGCATGTTACATCATCGCGAAGGTTTCGAAAAACCCAGAAGGAATATCCATACATGCAAAGAAAATCTCTGCATCTGGACCCTGAAATTCGTGCCGGAAGCCGGACTGCTAAAAATAGTAAGTTGTCCGATTTCGCTCAAATTTTGCACGTGAGCAGTCTGATATACTCTGAATGCAGTGTGATGATCAGAATTTCAAAAATGCTGACAGATTGCCTGTAATTTCACACTTACTAAAAATAGTAAGTACCTTAGAATTTGATGAAGATTTGCCGGAAGCCTGCTGGCAGCATACTGACAAGAACGTTAAGCTCAAATTTCAAGTTATCCACCTTATTCGACCCCTGTACTGACCAGGAAGACAAAACCCTAATTTTCAGACTTGGCCAAATTCATGTTGAAGCTTGCAGACGGGAACGTCCCCAGGAAGCAGACCATAGAAAAGAGACAGACGGAGAGAGAGAGAGACACACAAAAACCAAAGCCAAAATGACCAGAATGGAGCAAAAATTAGGGGTCCCCATCTTGAATGGGGCGATGTGTGAAAAGGTCACAACAGGCACCAACCTACTCATTTTACAAAGAAGATGATTTAGTAGGCTGCAACCTACAAGGGACACCCAAACCTCTTGATTATTTAGTAGGCACCAACCTACAAGGAGCACCAGCCCCTAATGCAAGGCACCAACCTTGACTTGATGGTTGCAATATGCCTTCAATCTGACCTGCACTATCCCTATCCTCCAATCTGCCTTGGTGATGAATGATCTCACACTTAGCCCACACAAGAAGATGGGAGTTCAGATTTAGACTACCCACTTACACAACCACTCCTTCAAGTCTAAAAAGAATGTCAAATATATACTTTGTTCCAAAATTGCATCTCTTGGTGAAAGATCACATCTTTGTCTTTTCAAAGTTCATTCACACCTCTTCATTAGTTTTATTTCTGTCTTAATAACTTTTGATTTTTTGCTTTGTTTGTTAAATCTATTTGAACATATTTGATTTTAATAAGCAGATCGAATCCTTCAGCAATGGATGATGGTGTCTTCTCAACCGAATGAGCATATCCCTTAAGTGAAGCATCGTGCCATTTGACTGGAAGCCAAATCATGAGAAAACACGTCTTTAAAAAGACGTTTGACCTAGAGATGAACCCGCCTTTTGGATAATGACTAATCAACTTTGTTTATTGTGTTTCAAAAGGACGTCTTAGTTCTTAACAAATTCTTGGAGCTGAATACGTCTTTTTCAAGAACACGTATCAAGAATCCTCTGTGATCAGTCGCATTTTTTCCTTAAGACATATCAAGAACACGTCTTTTAGTTTCTAACTTGTTTTTGTCATTTCAATTTTTAACAAATCACAAATTGGATTTGTTAGAGTAATCAGTCCGTTTTTTTTTAACAGCATGTAATTTTGTTAAGAACTTCGATCTGTTGATTATTGAACTTCGGTATGTAATGATGCTGTACCATGTTCTTCGTATCTTCAGAATGATAGTAAGTATGAATTACCTGAATCTGATTTGAAGTTTCGATCTGAAGTGAACTTATCGGATTAGATGAACTTGAATGCTGAAAGATAGTCTAATCATCTATCTATTAGTTTGTTTCAAATATTGATCACGATCACTTCAAGGAATAAGCCACGATGTAAATATGAATAGTGAAAGCTTCAGATCTGGACTTTTATGTTCTGATCTGTACTTGAGATTTTATCTATTGCCCTTTTCCAGATTCTGTACCTCATTGCTATCGAGTCTGATTCTGATCTGGACTTTTATTCATCTTCAATAACTTCGATCTGGACATTTGTATGTAACATCTGGCTTATCATGTCATTGTATGTAACATCTGGCTTATCATGTCATTGTATGTAACCTCTGACAAGTATTATTTCTTCAGTTAAAATATGACATTACATCCTCAATACTAATGACAAATTTCTAATCAACCTTGTCTATACATTTGACATCAATGACAATATTTCCAACAGTCTTTGAGTAAGGCATCCAAGTACAAATTCCCCTTTTGAAAAACAACTTGAGTTGATCAATCCTAGGCATTAGGCATGGGGGGCCAAAAAGCAACTCAATTATTGAAATTTAACTTAAGTTATATTTGCCTTTTCCAACTCCAAGAATGGTGGAAGCCAAAACTGCCAAAAGGAATTGCACTTAGGACTGAAGCTGCCAACACTACTAAAATTGGAAACCTTGCTCTGAAAAACTACCAACACTACGGCAAGTAATAACACTTACTTTAAATAACATACTTGCTAAAAATAGTAAGCGACTTCAAACTCCATATGAGCACATTCTGGGTAGTCATTGTGACTTACTAAAAATAGACACTTCTAAAAATAGTAGTGATTGCCCACCAAAGCTCTCTGAAAACCCAAAAAGACCCAGAAATCAAACTGGCAAACTCTTGACAAGAACTCCTGAAAAGCTGACAAGAAACTTCGAAAAATTTAGGAAACCCTAAAAATGCCTCAGAGTAGCTTACGAGACTCTATAAATGGGCTATCGACCACTGAAAAGCATAGGGCTAAAAAGGGGACATTACATTAATGAGTCTGCTGGGCTTAATGAGCTTGAGGAGCTTAATATTTCCTGGGTATAGCTGCTAATTGTTGCAATCATGCTACATTTTAATTTTTTTTTAACCTTATTAAGGACACTTTGAGGAATACCCTCCTAGGTCTAGTTGAGCTCAAAGTGCAGGAGAGACTACACACTCTCGTCGATTGGCCTTAAATCTCTTTAGTTTGTTGGTGAACTCCTATTTTACCTTTTTGATGACAAATCCTTTGCCGTAATTGTAAGAAGAGTTCTAGGATTGTGGAGCAACAATTTTGGGACCCAATAGAATGGTGCCATTGCTAAGGATATCATATTTTGAAAGTTACTTTGCTGACCCAAGTAATAATATCATAAATTTTTTTATGGCCATTGTCAATTGTTTACAATTTGCATTTTGTTGTGTGTTGAAGTTGGCAGACCGTCAACTTATGCTAACAAAACGATGCTATTGTTGGGGAAGTTTTAGCTATTGCTAGGTGTGAGGTGATTTGAGACATTTTCAAAACCTTAGTAACAGTTTGTAGTTGTGCATTTTGTTAAGATGAGTTGTTTGTTTGTCAACCCACACCAACAAAATGGTGTTGTTGTTGAGGATATAAAATTTTGAAAGTCACTTTGCAAACATAGATAATACTGTCTTAAAATTTCTATAGTTTTTGACAATTGTTTACAATTTGCATTTTGTTGTGTTGAAGTTGATAGTCCATCAACTTATGCCAATAGAATGGTGCCATTGCTGGCAAAGAAATATCTTGGTTTCTATTGTGAAAACTCTTGTAATAAGTAGTCAGTGAAATAACAACTAATTTGGGTAAGTTTGATTTCCTGTCGACTTATGCCAATAGAATGGTGTTAGGGATGAGTAAGTGTAACTAGGCTGAAGTAAAACCAAAGACTTTGTTGGTGAGCTGACCTAAAAATATTTGATTTCCTTGGAGATTAGATGTTGATGCGGGAGTGTCCAAGTTCACGAGCAATCTTGTATCACCCATAAACATTTCTTGTTTTAGTTCTAAGTTTGCCTTGCTTTTGTTGCTGATTTTTGGTGAGTTGTTGCAAGAGGAATTTTTGATGGAAATCTGGGCAAGGAGTTCAGCTTGTTAAGGAGCCTAAAGGGTACCTATGTTTTGAATTTGGATGAAATTAGCCAAGTTTGAACAAAGTTATGAAAAGTCGAAACTTGGAGCAGTTCCAGGCATAGAAGCATAAATCTGCAAAAAATCGCAGAAATCGCGATTTTTAAAAAATCGTGGGGGTTCCCGATTTTTTCCCCCTGAAAATCGCGATTTTTTCGGTTGAGTTGACCGCACAAAAAATCGTTGAAAATCGGGGAAAAATCAGGTTTAAATCGCGAAAAAATCGGGAAAAAAAGGGCAAAAAATCGCGAACCCTAAAAAGTGCCAAAAAAAACCCTAAAAACGTGATAAATCTATTTTTTCGACCGTAATCTGAACGCCGAGATTTCGAGCGCCTTTGGCGAGATTTCGAGCATGCTTTTGAGCGCCTTCTGCGCCTGTGAAGGCGCGACCACCATCTGCTGACCAGGACGGGACCAGAAGACGCGACCATAAGACCAAGGCGGCAGAAGACGAGACCGGGCTGTGAAGAGACTGAAGACGTCTGGAGATTATGAAGACGACCAGGTAGATTCGAACTGTGTATTTTTATTTTTTTTCCTTTCCGTATTATTTACAATTTTAGATTTAATAAATTAATAATATTAAATATAATATTTAATCATATTAAAATATTACTCATATTAAAATATTTAATCGTATTAAAATATTAATAATATTAAATATAATATTCAATCAGATTAAAATGAACTTTGTTTTTTTACTGTTATTTATTAACTTGTAACAATTTTCATAAATATAATATATTATATAATTAAATAAATTTATTAAATAATATATGTAAATATTATATAATTTCTATTTTGTGCAATGCATTGATGCAATGCAATCAGCGATATGAATATAAACAAAAAAATCTATTTTCTACAATTCATGGGTTAAAATCTCTATTTTATTTGCTCTCTATATATCTATGCTATGGAAATGACCTTAAGTTTTAAAAAAGAAGTAGGTTTTGTCTATTTTCTATGTTTTTTTACGTTTTTTTTCAAACCCGATTTTTTCCCGATTTTTTCACGATTTTTCAAAAAATCCTGATTTTTTGGTTTGCCGATTTTTTCCCCAAACGATTTATGCTGCTATGGTTCCAGGAACTATTGGAACTATTGGAACTCTTGATAAGTTCTAAGTTCCTTCAAGATCCACGATCATCGACAAGAAGGCTTAGTGTTTTTCGTGAAAGTTCTTGGTGGATTGGGTAGTGCCAACAAAGGCTAAGGGTTGGAGGTGGGATCAATTTTGTGAACACCAAAAACCCCCCACTATTCCCATTTCCACTAAAACCCTTCATCAAGAGACACAAATTGAAGGAAAAAGAAGAGGTTGGAGGAACGACAAGAAAGAGTAAACATTGGGCTTTTGGCAAGGCTCGTAATTCAGAGTTCCTATTGATGATGGAAGCCCCAACAATGATGTATCACTCGCCAAAGGACCCAATGGCGACGAAGATGAGTTTGAAACCAATGAAAGATGAGTTTAACAAATGGTGACCTGTTAGTGTTATCAATCGACATGTGGCCATATATGACTGGACCGTATAGCTTTCATGGTTGAACTTCTACATTGATGCATAAATGGAAGACAATGTGAAGAGAGGAGGTTGGCGAGTTGGGGGAGCGAAGTGCTAGCAAATTTGAGATCGACGGAAAGAACAAAGAGAGAAGGCCGAAGGCTTGTGTGTAATTTGTTAGAAAACCAAGATCACCTGCATGCAAAGGGATACCTGTCACATGCAAAAGACATGCAGAACCAAAGAAGATGTTCTGTAAACCTCTAAGTAAAAATGCATTGAGAGAATCAAGTATTACAAAGAGATCAATCCTTATGAAGGAGATCAAGAAACCCTAAAAGGGAAACCCTAAATGAAACCCTAGTGTGCACACTTAATAATTAATCAATTTTTAATGTGCCTAAGTTTAGCTTAAGTAACTAAAGGAATAAGTGATTTAATTAATTAATCAATATGATATAATTAATTAAGCATAATAACTTATTACTCTCACACCCCCCCTTAAGATGAACTTAGGAAGAAGCTAAAACACTAGAATAAAATGCATGAAAGCAAAGATGGGTCCCGGAAACTAGGCCTGATCAGGTACCCATTTACAAATGCAAGAATGAGGTAGAGAAGGAAAAACCCAGTGGGACAAAACCCCCTTACAATGAGATGACTGCTGCAAAGAAGCATTGGAAGAACATTGTGGAGCAACACTGGAACCTAATACTGGCAAACAAGGAAAGATTTTTCTGTCTACTACTGAAACCGGATGAAAGTCACTGATTGACTCAAGGAATCATGATAAAGCAACAGCAGACCTGATGCCACAGAACACTCGAAAACTCCAAACGGGAACAACCTTGGAATCTATGAAGCAGCAAACAATTATTGAATGATGTATTACTGAAAACGAAGTGCAAAGATGCAAGATGCACCCTCCCAACTGCTAAAACATCCAAGTAATCTCCAAACAACCCATCGGGCCAAAACTGGACTAAGCGCTCAACCTGGGATAGATACAGAAAAAGTGCATGGACAGCAACATAGAGCTCCTTAATACCTTTCCAACGCCGCAAAGATAGCAAAAATCGGACATCGTGGCAAAAAGTTATGAGCTCGGAAGCATAAAATAAACATCTGACTTTAAACAGCAATAAATGCAGGAAAACAGTAAAATATTGAAAAATAAACAGCACCACTGGAAAGTGCTCGGAAATAGCTTTCCGGCGATATCTCGTTTGCCCGATTTCGATACCGTATGCCCAAGTTATGACCAAAAGAAAAAAACTGCTCTTTTAGGAAAAATTAGGGCTAGGAGAGGGCAAAGAGGGCTGGCCGTACGGATGACGTCATGCTGATGTCAGCAAAAAGTGAGCCTAAATTTGACGGCCATCTGGCCGTCGCAGCGAAAAAAGCCCCCCCTGTAGAAATTTGACGGCCGTCATTCTGACTGAAAAGTTTGCCAGAAAATTTTCTTAGTGCCGGAATTTTAGGGAATATTCCCTACTGAGTGTATTGCCGCTGGTCGCAAGGATATGCCGGATTTCGGCTGTTGGCCTGTCGGAGTTCAAAAGACAGCCGCCAGAGGTAAAGGAATTGCTGCCGATCGAATGGGGTGGCGGAGGTGGCCGGTGGGAAGGGCTTCGCCCTGCCAGCGGCGCGTACAACCCTGCCGCGGCAGGGTACAGGGTACTCTCGCCTCCACAGGCTTTAAAGCCTGTACAATTTAAAAAAAAAAAATCTTTGCATTTTTTTTTTTAATTTTTGTTTTGATTTTCAAAAAAAACTTATGGATTTTTTTTTTGATAATTGCAGGTAAAAAAAATTTAAAAACTTGATATTTTTTTCGAAGATCGTGCACAGGGACGGTACAGAGGCCGTACGGACAAATTTTTTTGCCTCACAAACAGCCAACGCCGAATATAGGTGAGTTATATGTCATTTTTCATCTCTCGGACGCTCTGGATCTGATGGCGAGGTCCGATCTGCCTGAAAACGCACCAGAAGCTTTGCATCTCCCAGATCTTGCAAAAAAGATGCCTGTGGAAACCCTTGCATTAAAAACTCACTGAAAGGCCATATCTTTAGATCACGAATAGGCAGCTGCAGGTCTGCTCTGATACCATGTTAGAAAACCAAGATCACATGCATGCAAAGGGATACCTGTCACATGCAAAAGACATGCAAAACCAAAGAAGATGTTCTGTAAACCTCAAAATAAAAATGCATTGAGAGAATCAAGTATTACAAAGATCTCAATCCTTATGAAGGAGATCAAGAAACCCTAAAAGGGAAACTCTAAATGAAACCCTAGTGTGCACACTTAATAATTAATCAATTATTAATGTGCCTAAGTTTAGCTTAAGTAACTAAAGGAATAAGTGACTTAATTAATTAATCAATATGATATAATTAATTAAGCATAATAACTTATTACTCTAACATAATTGACATTGAATTTTTTTGTACTCTTGAAGCTACAAATCTATAAGAGTTGAAATTTTCCTTGTTGCATAATATTTTGTAATTGTTGTTGATTGTGGTTGCGTAATTGGGCTACCTAGCAATGGACCCCTATCTTGTCTACGCCAAGTGGTATTAGAGTGAGGTTATTGTTGCAAGAATTAGTTATTGTGGAAAGCCAATTTCTTGTGATCGTGTTGGGAGAAGTCCTAGTGAGATTTGTTGTAGGAAGAAAGTGCGAGGAAACTTGCAACTACAAAGGACTTGAAAAGACATGGCACACAAAGTATGTGGTTGAAAAGGAGGAGGACCATGAGGTGGTGATGTAGTAATTATAGAGATGTTGAGGGGAATAATAGGAAGATTAGAAGGTATAGAAGAAGCATAGAGAAGAGAGGTGCACGTTGATGACGTCAGTGAAGATGAAGAAGAGGAAGTGGTAGGAGGAAATGAAGCAAATGGAGTATACCAGAAAAATGAAAGATTCTTTTTTAGGGCAATATCTAGAATTAATAGTAGACCAAGGATTGATCCTCCTAGTTATAATTGAAGTCTAAATCCCAAAGAACTTATAGATTGGATATCTGAGATGGAGAAATACATTGATTTTGAAGGAATTGAAAATGGTCAAAAGGTGAAATATGCTTATACAAAATTGAAAGGACATGTCCCTATGGTAAAATCACGTGGAGATCGATGTCAAAGAAGAGGAAAGGAAAGATAAAGTTGTGGTTCTAGAAGTTGTAGAATCCAAAACAAAGAGAGTTCAGTGTCAAAGATTATACAAAAGAATTTTATCAATTGAGTATAAGAGTGGGTTATGTCGAAGATGATGTTGAGAAAGTGTCGAGGTATGTGAATGGTTTGCGTTTGTCCATACAAGATGAGATAATTTTGGTTAGATTACAAATTGTAGAAGAAGCCTATCAGTATGCCTTGAATCCAAAAGAGAAACTAAATAAGAAACAACAATACAATAGGAGGACAGTATATGGAGTGCAGGAAATAGGGGTCTAAGGATTTTTTTTGGCTACATTGGAATGGAAATGCATCATGGATTTAATCAAGTGCAAAATAACAGGTGTGAGTAGGGCATCCGACGTAGCCATCTAGATGATTGACTATATGATCAGATTGAGTATTAGTAAAGTCTACAACTAGGCAAGATTGTTATCTGAAAGAATTAGAGAGTTTCTAGCACAAAAGCACAAGTCATTTTATATGACACAACATGTCATCACCCTCTTTCTTGACGCCATGCATACTCAAGTTCTTGCTGAGAAATGGGCGAAGTTTTAGCTTGTAGTCCGGTTGGATCCTTCATGGCCAACAGCATTCTTTTGGACTGCTATGTAGGCATTGGAGGGAGAGGAGACAACATAGCCACTGAATGAGCTAGAGTGACGGCCATGGAGGCCAAGTTGGCAGAGAAGGAGAAAGAGATTAAGCAGAGAAAACATCAGTTGATGAAGGTTGCATAGATGGTGAAGACAGCAAGAGAATGCAAAATAATAGCAGATCACCACTTGAGGGTGCGCATCGAGGAGGTCCATAGGCTTTAGCAGCTATGCTTTTCGATGTCCACCCCTACATTGTTTGTGCATCCAAGGACGTCTTCTCATCCACCCCCTTCGCAATAGTTGTAGTTTGGGTTATTCAGTTCCCAATTTTGTTTGTTGTTGTCTAAAAGACAATTTTTTTTTGTTTTTTGGTTTTTGTGGGGGGTGGGGGTGGACAGGCTGGCTGATGTAGTCATTGGTAAATAAATAAATATATTGTTTTGTAATAATTCCCCAACTGTTGGTTGTTAGTTGGTAGTTATCGACGGTAGGTGTCCTCAATCAATGTTGGCTTGTTATATATTTCCTCATTGTACTCATAGTTGAGGACCGCATGCATATGTGTCTTGTAACTATTGCATATTTGATGAATGAATGAATACACGACATATCTTCTATGCATTGTTATGAGTAATTGATATATGTTAATTGTTGTTATGTATTTCCGTTTACTCTTTGTTAATCGTTCAAATAGCATTACTAAGTAAACAGTTGGGCCTGCTTAAAATATTATTATTTCCCTTATTTCATCCCTTAGTCTATGGGAAGTAAAGAATAGGTTATAGGTCCTCAATTAATTACTTTAGTTCTCAAAAGGGGTCTTGCTGATATTGGGACAATCCTACACAAGTCATTTGTTGAGCTGAAAGCTGGTAATGGTTGCTTCATGAAAATTCTTGTCTTCAATCTGCTTTTTCACTCCATGGAGGTGAAGATTGCAATAAAATACCCTTTGGGCATCAATTGTAGTTCTACTAAGCTAGAGGATTTCTTGTTGTCTAGGATCCAAGCCGTAAATGTTTTGATTCCAGGGGAGGTCCCATGAAGTGGTAAAAAAAGGTTTATTTTAGGGGGGGATTTCTGTTTTCAAGTAGAACCAATCTTCCTACTTTGATATGAGAGGAAAGACTTGGAGATGATTCTTTGAGCATGATATTTGATGAACTCTATGAGATCTTACATGCTTTCCAAACTTGAAGAAGATTTGATTGCCTGCATAAAACAATTCATTATGTTGATAGGTTGCAGCTCTTTGAGGATACCATGGGCTCTTCAATGGGTTCTTTGCTTGAAGATTTCATTAAGTGGTAGGAATTCTCAGATCCATGGTGATTGAGGGAGAGTGTTTTCAGCTTGGGAGAACTACCAGGCTAAAATTTAGAGCACAATAAATTATGCTATAATTTACTGCTTTCTAGACAAAATGCTAAAACTCTTTCTTAGATGTTAGCAGTTGCATTGCCATATGTTTTAATCTTAAATGTAAATTATAAAGATTGTGTAAGACTTACACTTAATAATAGTCTTTGTTATTGGAAAAATTGTCAATGATCAACCAAGCTATGGAAGTGGGATCTACCTCAACATTGTTTTGTTATTAGGATCTCCTTTGTTATTAATTCTTCCATTTGTTAAAATCCAAACATTTTTTGATCTATGATTATCTACAGAAGTAACCAATGACAAAGTTACTTTGACTGACAGTTTCTACTTCAGTTTTTGGAGACTATTTATTCCTATACTAAATTTTGTGACTGAGGAAGCATTTTTTATTATTTTTATTGCTTTACGTATAGGGAATGTGGTTTCACTTTGTTCAGTTGTTTGTCCCAAAAATTGGATAATTATTTTTTCTTTCAATCTGTCTTGAATTTTTTATTCATTATGGAGCAATTTTTAACATCAGAGACAAAGCTTTCACAACTCATATGGTTTGAGATAACCATTAGATGAACATAAATTCCACTGGTTGCTATGGCAAATGATAGGTTGCTGTATCTATCAAATCTCTTACATTCTTCTTTTATAATGAAATGTATTTTCAGTTTAGGTAACACATATTCCACATTTCCATATTTATTATTAAGAAGTGAATCTCTTTGTAGATGAATTGGAGTGACCAGGCTAAATAGCAGCAGCTGCCATATGTTTATTCCATAAAAATAGTCATGTTAATTAAATTGTAGCTTCAGTCCTTGTTTCTATAGTTTTATTTTGAAAATTCAATTACATTGCTTAGATAATGCCACTATTGTATGTCAGATAACAATCATGATGATAGTGGAGAAATATGGTGTTTCATATACAAACAAAATATTTGTGGGCTTTGTATCATCAGCAATGCAGTTATTGGAGGAAGACATTTGCTTCAAGAACATTACAATTCAGAAAGAATAAAAAAGTTAATAATCTTTTCTTAAAATACTAAAGTTTATGTTAAAAATATTTGCTACATAATAACACATAGTTTGCATAATAACATTGAAGCATAAAAATCATTCACAAGACAATTACACAGGAAAGTATTTCAGATCTTCATTCATATAGTTGCAGTATTACATTTCATCACATTTGTGCTAGTCCCCGAATACAACACACTCGGCATTATAAATAGTTAACCGTCGGCAACTACCTGAGTACTAACTAATCCTGAGGACTAATCCCCCGAGTACTAACTAACCCCGAGGACTAAATCCCCGACAAAACATTATTCATTTATTTTATTTACTAATTAATAATTATTCTGTTTACAATAAACATTAACAAATTTTCCTGAATGTGAGAGATTTATGTAAAAACAAGCATTTTTACAAATCACTTTCAAGAATTCTTAGAATGTGAGAGATTTGTGTCAATTCACCCACTTTCTTTTTTTTTTTTTCCTTTTACAATGTGTCATTCTTAATCTAAAGAAAGTGTCTTTGTTCCCAGCAGTCTGGTGCTTATGTTAAGGTTGATACTTAAGCTCTTATAGCAGAGACATGCTCTATGACTGAAGTCCTCATAGTTTTATATGCTTTCGGGCCTCACTTTTCATATAGTTTGATATAATGCATGAATCTCATTTATATCATTATCTGGCTAGGTAAGACAAAGGATCCTGGGGTCAATGCTCTGCGTGCACGGCAAACGAAAAATTTCCATCTAGCATTGATGGTTTCACAGGTGAGCTTGTCAATTTTAAAGAAGTTGATCCTTTCTTTCATGCACATTGTTTAGACTGTTGTTCCTTGTTGATAAGAATAATGATGGTATTTGAATTTGTAGGGCAAAATGAAGTTGTCAATGAGAAGATTAACATATGGCGTTCTTTAAACTTCAGCTTGCTTTATTTTTCCTGGCTATATTGGTTCCTTTTCATTGCAAATTTCATCATTTTTTATTCTTTTAGAAGTGATCTTGGTGTCCCAATATTAAATTACCTTAGACTAATGACTGCACTTTCTACATTTGGCGTGATTCATTTGCAGCATGCCTTCTGCATCTTATGTATATAATTTTTTCATCTGAAAGTTGGTTCTAATGCCTAGTGCCCATGTTCAGTCTGACAGTACACTATGTATTTCCATGTTTGATCTAATTGTTATATGTCAAAATCTCCAAGAGGATATCAGGGTTATATATAATAATATAATTTAATAAATAGTATCTTTAAAAATGGATATTTATTGTAATCTATTAAGCAGAATAATAACAGGAAGAAAAGGAATGAAGAGAGCGATAATGATAATGATAACAACAATATTAGAAAATAATAATATATCAACAAAAATAATCTGAGGTATCACTAAATGACCCTTCCAATGGGGCAGCTGAAGCAGCTATCCAAATAACATTTTCTACACAATCCTGAAATATGCTTTTAGGAAACCAAACAAGCCCACAGTGATGTTTAGGGTGTTGCTCAGCCCAGAGAATCTGGAGCATACAGTGGGAATAAAAAGGAACATTGTTCCTCATAGAAGTCTTTGTGGAAAATGCAAGAGTTTTGGTGGTTGAAGCAGCACTTAAAGATGTTATGATTAACAAGGTTTGTTGGATGGGAGAAAAGGAGGATGTGGAAATGAAATGCACCTAGTAGTTTTCTTAAGTCTTGATGAAACTCCCCCTTTGGTTACCAGGGTATGAAAATGGTAGAATGATTTGAAAACTTTGTAGGAAAACAGAATTGCCTTAATTTATTTTTGTGGGTGTGGAACCAAAGATGGTTTGGTGCAACTTTAAACCACATATGATTAGGATGGAGTGCAAAGAGAGCAGGGGTGATAGAAGGAAGCCATGGAGTGGAACCCTAGTTGGCAGAACTCCCATGGTCCAACTGATAAAGATAATAAGAAGATTGATTATTGCAAATGCGCACTATTTATTCATTGTATGTATACCGTAACCATGCCTATAATGTCCCCTTTTTAGGGTTTCCTTATTTGGCAGTTGGCGCTATCTTTTGAAATCTATGTCTTGCATATTTAGAGGAGTATATTGATGTTGCCAGTGCACTTTTTTGGGCCTTGGTGGTCATAATTGCTATTTTTAGCAATGTCTATATTTTAGTAACTTACTATTTGTAGTAAGTTCCAGTGCATCTCAGTTTGGGCCAGTTTTGAGTTTGGACACTATTTTTAGCAACTTGCTATTTTGGGCCCTTGGTCCTAGCAGCTATACAATGTTGGGTTTCCAGTTTTGGCAGTGTGTTGGCATTCTGTTGGTCCTCGGGATGGTGGTGATGACCTTCATTGCATTTTTGGCCATTTGATTGCTTCTCCACATTTCTTGGAGAACACTGCTATTTTCAGTAAGTACCAGTTTTAGCACCTAGCATCTTTCCTTGTCTTTAGTAGCTTCTTGGTGCGATTAGTTTCCGTTTCAGATTTCTCCCGGTGCTTTTTGTAAAATGATTGGAATTATTTTAATATTTACACTAAAGCTATAAAGTAATGTATTATTATTACTTTAGTGTTAAATATTATAAAATGAAAAGGTTATTAAAGCTATTTTAAGAAAAATAGTAGAAAAAGGAAAAAGCAAAAAAAAATCTTTTTTGAAATAGCCAAAAAATGTTTTTTTTCTGAAAAAGCAATGAAAAATAATTTTTTTTTCCTAAAGAGCAGGAAAAAGAAAAGAGCATTTTTTTGAAAAAGCAAGGAAAAAGCTATAAAAGGAGGCATGGGGTAGCTCATTTGATTATGTTGAAGATGATAATGCTATGTTGTCGGATTGGAACTTGAGAGTTCTTTCCTAAATCTTCAGAGGACGAAAACCCTCTCTAGGTTACTGGTTTCGGATTTGGAAGATAGCCCTAGCTGGTTAGGTGTGATTGCATTCAGTAATCACCATGGAGCTTATAAGCAGAGTAATCAGATTTTTGTTTCATCATTTCGATGTTTTCTAGTTGCTATGTTTTTGGGGTGTGGATTTCTAACCTTGTAGAGAGTTTGGAGGGTATATTTCTTCGTGTCCTTCCTTGTTGGTGAAGTATCCCCCTTATATTTTTTCCAATTTTTGCCACAACTTCACCCGTTAGCGTTAGCAAAACCAAATAATCAGCTGAAAGGGACCCTTTCATTTTCTGATCATCCAAATCTCAGTGTGGGCAAGGGAGAGCATACGGTAGAAAGGGGATCATTAGCATATAAATCTGAAATTGTTGGAAAAATACAATGCAAATGCAACTCGACAACTTATTCAACAGGAGTAGATTGACGGCTCAGCTGATCAACATGATGAAGAATTACAAAGTACTGAAAGTAAAGTATGGGCGGCTTGCTAAACCCTTTTGCTTGTTCACCGGGCAGTACAGAAAAGTAAATGCTGAAAGTAAAATGGACGGCGAGGCCTGTCCCTTCCACTAAAAGTGGGAATTACAAAGTAAAGTGCAGAAATATAAAATGACTGAATCAGTACTATTGATTTCAGCCTTACAATGAGAATAATCAGCAAGCTACTATAGTTGGCCGAGAGTGTGTGTACTTGGTCGGTTGTGAGTCATATTAATAATCCATGTACTTGTGTTATGTACATGTCATGTATGTTAGTTGTCTCGAAGTAATTAGTTATAATGAAGGAATGCGACGGTTGGTACCTCAACCACCATTAGTGTACTATATGTACTTGAGTCATGTAGTGGGAAAACATTGCGGTTCTACTATGCTATGCTATGTTTTGTCTGGAGACATTATGATGTAAATGGCGAATACTGAATAAAGCAATACATCTATATTTTGTGCAATTGCCATGTGATTATTATATGCTATCAATGCTATTTTATATTTCCGTTACTTTGTACGTCATTGTACCTGTAGCGAGTAAACAACTACAAAGAGATATAACTATCCAATCCACTACAAAATGATATTAGATGCTTCTCCAAACTTCTCAAGCTTTTCAACTATGAAAAACAAGCCAAAATCAGAACTTCTAACAATTTGATATGAAAAACCAGCGTACAGAAAACTCAAACCAACAAGCTCCAAACTCTGTAAAATGCTCATATCACCATCTAGACACCTCCAAATGACATAGAATCAAATGCAATGGATACCAAAGAGAGGGGCGATCAGCTTCAAACGTTTAAACCACGCTAAACAGTCCCAAATGAATTTTCACACTTCCCAATGTACATTAAGAGAAAGTACGACCCTCTAGAGAAGGGCGACCAGCAATATTCAATTCATTCCTTCATGATAAAATCTGAAAATCAGCAACAAGAGGTGCCCAAGGAAGACTCAAACATGGGGTCAACACCCAAAATTAGCAAGAATTTACCAAGTGAGCTACAAGTAAAAATGTGCTACGGCTAGCACAAATCCAGCAAACTGGCAACTGAGAAGCAATAAGCTCCATTTGGTCTTTAGTGTAAGAAGATCACATCAAAACTTCAAAAAATTTCAAACATCCTCATTTCAATAAGCTCCATTTGGTCTTTAGTGTAAGGAACAGTCTACATCTTAGCTAGTTGCTATCTTTGAAGCAAGAAACTAAGTTTTCTAGGAGGCATGCATTCCTCGAAGTGTGTGAGTAAGCATTTCGGTAGCACTTCGTTATAATTTCCAATAGATGCCAAGAATGAAGCCCAACACTCTTATT
>VDFB02001590.1:0-26464 GCA_007258455.2 Sequoia sempervirens | reverse complement strand
TGTCATAGGGTGGTATGCCATTGACTATCTCACCAACAAGTTTTATGTTTGCATATTTTTCAAAGGTAAAATATAATAATAGTTTACATTCATAATAATGTTTAATGTTTAAAAATACATTTTTTGGTTGAATAGGCAAGCATTACATTACCATATAGCATGCATATTCATAGGGATGATTGTGACAATGGATTTATTGAGGTACACTATAAAAAATTTAAATTTGTGTACGCTATATAGCCTCATGACATTGTATGACATTTTGATGAGATTTTGTATGCCCTCATGGCCTTATTGAGATTAATATATATAAATATTTTATGCATATTTGTAGCTTAAATGGTTTTAATGGTTTGTACATATTATTTATCTCTATCTTTCTCTCTACCTCCCTCTCTCTCCATCATCTCTCTCATATGTACATGGTGTGCATAAGGGTTGAATGAATGTATATATGACGTGCATAAGGATTGAATGACATATATGCCATATTTTCATATAATTGTCATGCATGCATTATAGTGCACATCAAAATCCTAATATAGTGTTTATAGTCTTCTTATTCATACATCATGGTTACCTACATAATTTAGTTACTACTTTGACCTATTCATCTATGATATATGTAATCAAGTTGTCAACTAGTAGAAATCCTCCATCACCCCAATGCTTAGTAACACATACATGGGAAGCATATAAGGACCTTTGAGATCTAACCCCCCACCATTATAATTGTGTAAGTAAAAAAATACATCAACTTGTAAATTACTTGATGCCATCAATTAGGTTCTGCAACATCCTAAGTATTAATTCTTTTTTAATCTTTTCATAAACTATTGGATATATTTTATTTGATATGACTTGAATTTTTTCTTCATATCATTCATCATTCAAACCTTCCAATATTATGTGAACATTATTCTTTGATGAAAGCTTGTTTTTATCTAATGGTGTATAAAACTTCATGGAAGCATGTATATGGTATCTATTTGGTAAGAATCATTTTAATTTTGTCCCCACTCAAGCAACTACAAATTGCTTCTATAAAAAGACCAAGATTAGCTTCATCTAAATAACTAAAATAATTATTTTGAAATACTATAAATAAGATATGACACTAAGTAAGAAGCCTACAAATATTATAAACTATTTATGGTAATTTTATTATAATATGATGTTATACCATGAAATGTAATTAACATGTAAGTGGATTTTTTGACTTAATTAAAGTGTTTAAACTTAGAATGGACACTTATATGGATAAGCCACCCTCTTCACTCTATTTTAGATCAAACCATTCCTCATCTCTTGAATAGATAAGCATGAGGTGTTGAGTAATATGGTTCATGGATGCTAGTTGAAAGTGCATATATTCTAAAATTTTGTTTGTATCAATGTTTACAAAGCTTACCTCAAGTTATCTTATTGGGTGAATTCATTTAATAAATGCTCATACAATGTCCAATTTAGACTAGCCAATGGAATTAGTGTGTGCTCTCCCCAGTTAGAAATTTTCTATTTACCACTTCTACTAAAAATATTTGTGTAATAACAAGTCACTAGGATATCACTTCCCCATTAACAAAGCTACTAGGTATATATGATGTAGAATTTTCTCAATAACTATTATAAAATTTTAATAGTAAAAAATTCAACCTACTAGGTATATATGATGTAGGGTTGAATGCCATATATGACATGATATCATACAAGTGCCATGCAAGAATCATGGCTAGTGCACATCAAACTCTTATGATGTTGTGTTTATTATTTTTATTCATACATCATGATTACCTTCATAATTTAGTTTCTACTCTGATCTACTCATCTATTATATATGTAATCTTGGTTGTGAATTAGTCAAAAGCCCCCATCACCACAATGCTTGGAAACACATACATGGGAAGCATATGAGTACCTTTGAGAAAACAATCCACTATAATAATGATTTAAGTCAAAAATCCATCATCTTGTAAATTACTTGATGTTATCAATTAGGTTCTCCAACATCTTAAGTATTAATTATTTTTTAATCTTTGGATAAACTATTGGATTCATTTATTTGATATAACTTAATTTTTTTCTTCACATCATTCAATATTCAAAGCTTCCAATAGTATGTGAACATTATTATTTGATGGAATCTTGATTTTAACTAATATTATAGAAATCTTCATGGAAGCACATATGGTATCTATTTGGTAAGAATCCTTTTAATTTTCTCCCCACTCAAGTAACTATAAATTGCTTATATAAGTAGACCAAGATTATTTTCATGTAAATAAATAAAAGAATTAATTTGAAATCTTATAAATAATTTATGACATTAAGTAATAATCCTACAAATATTATAAAATACTCATGGTAATTTATTATATTGTGATGATATACCATGAAATAAAATCAACACATAAGTGTATTTATCCACTTAATTAAAGTGTTTAGACTTGGAATGGATACTTATATGAATAAGCCACCCTCTTCCCTCTATTTTAGATCAAACCATTCCTCAATTCTTGAATAGATAAGCATGAGTTATTGAGTAATATGATTCATGGAGCCCCCAACCTATGATTCATAGCTTGAACTAAAGTAAACTATAAAAAAAACAAGTATAGTTAAAGTCACAACATGGAGAGTAATGGTTAGGTCTATCTAGATATATGATTAGAGAATGTAGAATAATATTGATCATGGTTGAAACTAGGAGGGCCCCTGAGTTATTTCAAAATACCATGTTATACTAAAACTTTATATAATTTTTAAGGAAAATGTGATAATAATGATTTAAATTTATATTTTTAAGGCAATAAGCCTATTTCTCCTATTTATTCAAGAACTATATAAATAATCAAGAACATCCAAAAATTAATTATATCAAACTAATATGTGGTGTACAATGTAGAATCTATTGAAAATTAACATAGGCAATATTTAAGTCCAATTGAAACAAAAAATAGATAGATCCACATAGAATTTCCTTGGTTTCTTATGTTTTATATTCATTTTACCGAAAAAATACCACTTGTTACCTTCTAAGTTTAGATATACAACTTACAGATATTCACCTACTCCATAATGCAAAGGAATGAATAGTGATGTCTCAATCATATTTGTTAAATTTCACAACTCTAGCTTAAATTTGGAGCATCATTAGCCTCTTTAAATTGTGTGTAAAATTTTATGGATAATTTTTTCATATGATTTTTATTGAGGAGTTTTTTTGGGTTTGTATGTCATTGCTTACCCTATTTCTTGTATTGTAAGGAGATATTTCTTATGGACTTATCTTAATTTATCACAATAATAGTTATCTTAAGAAGTCCTTCATGGTTGAGTGTTTCATGAGGTCTTTAGTGCAAATAATTTTGTATCAAGGGTGCAAACCTAATGGATATTTTATCATTTCATAAGGTGTTGAAACTCAAGGAGGAACTTTTTCATGATATCTCAAACCGTAGGATGCATCCACATGTATATTGTCATTGTAGTCCATTTGAGACTATATTTAATACATTTATAATCTCAAGTCTTATGGTTGTGGTCTTAGTACTCATTTTGAGTTTGTTAGTGATGAGATATTTCAAATTCAACCAGGTCATATTGTAAATGTTAAAGAAGAGTAGTTCAAGTTTCAATGTGAATGATTTATGGAATTAGTGATGAGAATTGCTCCCTTAAATTTTTCTAGTCAACTACTCTTAAGCCTCTTAAGAGACTCAATCATAATTAAATAATTTGAAATGAGTGGGATGCCTAGTGTATGAAATGGAGTCTCCTCTAGAATTCACTTAGGCACCACAACATGTTGGCTAGTCAGTTCAACCATAAGAGGTGAAGAACAAAAAATATGGCTCACTGCACCATTAATCTGAATGCCACTAATGTATTTATCAACATTGCATCTATTGCCACCATTGTCAAATGGTTCCAAGATAAGAAAAATTGAGATCTAGGTTACATTGTAGGGACATTGCATGCACCTATAAATTTAAAAGAAACATTTATAGGTGTCATGAATTCCAAGAACAACTCTATCATATTTTAGAACTTTTCTACACTTAAGTCCCTTAAGAGACTTTGTTGGAAGCCTATAGTCTAGAATAATTGAGACACTTGTGGTAAAAAATAGGGCTTTCCTAGAATTCACCAATGCACATTGATGTTTTAGCACAACTGACTGAGACCTAGGAGGTAAAAAGAAAAAAATAGGGCTCCTAGTAAGGTTGTGTTAATTCGTTGAACATAAATTACACTTTTTACGACATTGCATCATTTGTCACCATGATTGAATGGTCTTGAGCTGATGAAAAAAAAGAGAGGTTTTTTTCAAGGAACCACACATGCACCTTTAGGTCTAGAAAAAAATTATAGGTTCCAAAAATTTTGAGAACCACTCTATCATATTTTGATAGGGTTCTGCACTTAGGTCTCTTGAGAGAAATTGTCATAATCGTATAGTATTGAATGGTCAGGAAACCTAGAGTGTGAAACAAGACCTCCCCTAGCATTCATATTCCCACCAAAAATATTTGATGTAGTTGTTTAGGACCCATGAGTTGAAGAACAAAAAATGTGGCTCATAGCACCATTCCATTGTGTTGATGGTCAATGTAACACCACAACATTAAAACATAATATTTCTACCCTATTTCTCCTTAAAAAGATAAATAACCTAAAGCAACCTATCTTCCAAGGTCTCTGTAGTTGGTTCTCAATTGTGTTGATGGTGTTCAATGACCTATGCAACTATAATGTTCAAGGGGCCTGCTAGTAAAAATGGATACAGATTGCATCATACAAATTAATCTACATTTGGGGGTGTAAATAAATATCAAAAGATAGAACAGAGCTTAGGACAACAAAACATAAATGTAGATTTTCTTCAATTTAGACATACAAACTTCATAATGAGCATTATTTCCAAAAAACTAAACCATAAAATGATACAATCTATAGAACAATCCATACCATTGCATTCATTCATAGTGAAAATTCAAGACATTCAATCATTCACCATTTATAAACTTCAAAGATCAAATAAGAACATATCACCAACTCATCATTAAAACTTATAGATCAATAAACATCAAGAAATCTCATTCACAGATAATTCAATGGAAACAACCTCAAATTTAGAATCTTCTATTGATTTTCATCAAATAAGAGACATTTATATACAACATTCACTGGCATATGAATGACTATTTGTTCATTGACATCATCATTAAAACTAGTTCTGAAAATAACATAAAACTGTATTGAAAACTGTAAAAATATCTAAGTGTCTTTGCATAAAACTGTAAAAAAGTTTTTGAAATTGTAAAATTCTCTTAACTTTCTCCTTAGGTAGTCAATATCTCTTCAATTAGCCAATCTTTACAATGTATGGAGAGAAAAACTACATATTGACAAGTCTTAACACTAATTTCTCTAATAAAAAATTAAGATCCACTAATCAAGGAACAACTAGAACTGCATAAGATAACTGCCCATCATGATCTTTAGCTCAATTGCTAATGACTCTGTATCAAAATTTGATGCACAAGGAGAAGTTCAAATTGCTGGGAGATCTTAGTTGAACTTTTGTTATGATTCTGGAAAATAGGGGAGAGTTTCCCAATTGGTCATCCCATTTGATGCTTTAGTCAAAAAATAATATTTCATACGCTTACTCCCCTATCTTTTGTTCAAGCAAGTACTCATCATAACTGTCCAATACTTTTTTAAGCATGTCTATATCTGACCCATCTACCCAACTGTCCTCAAACTTTATTTTGTTTAACATAGTAGAGGTGAACTTTTGCATACCATCTAATTTGGAAAGCTCCTTCCGAGCAATCTTTATTACCTCCTTGATATCCATGAACCTGTCAATCAATAAGTCATCACCATCATCTCCCTTTTGCATTGCCTCTTGAAATATATTAACCCATTTGTTTCTCAATTCATCAAGAGGGAAACCATCTTTGATAGGAACATCTTCATTCACCATCATAGCAATGATTGCTTCTAACTCCACAATTTGATCTATCAAATCCTTTCCAGCCTATTGCACCTCATTTCTGTGGGAAAAAATGAATGAAGTCTTGAATATGATAATGTTAATGGTTTTATTAATAAACTTCTCATTACCTTCTTCAAGAATAGATTGTTCAAGGAGTGTTTGTTGAGGCAGTTTAGCAATTTCTTTCAATTTCCTCACATTCTCCTTGTATTCTTCTTCTTGCTTCCAAAGGACCTCAACATATGTAGTCATATAATTGGATGACTCCAATGCTTCCTTATGAACTTTGTGGGATTCAAAAAGTAATTCATCCACCTCTTAGTTCAACCTATCAATCCATTTATCTAACATCTTTACCTTGCTTCTCATCTCAACAAGATCATCAACTTCTTTCTTGCTTAACAAAATGGGTGTTTGTGGAGCAACAAATTGTATAGAAACATGAGAGGATAGGTCCTTTAAGAACCTATGCAATTGATCTAATTGAGCCTTGACCTCATCCTTCCTTTGCTTGTCCTTTACCATTCTTGACTTGGTGGAGGATGCCACAATATCAATCAAGTCCATCTATCAGTTTCTTGTAGGCCTTCCCAAGTTTATAGTACCCAATTGATAATTACTCAACTGAATCTCTAATTTGTCCTTTTCCATCATGGGAATGGAACATTCAGCCAAAATCTCCCCAACATCTATTAGTTTGGTGGAGTGAAGGACTCTAGCCTTTTTCTTGGGCCTCTCCTTCTCAATCTCTTTCATCATGTCATCCCAATTTAGGGGTTGGGGATAGACTATTTGCTTCTCCAAGTTAAGCTTCAACCATGTCCAGGCAGCAAGAGTAACCACTTGTTATGAAGAAGAAGTGGTAGAGGAGAGAGGTTGCAGAATTGTTACCTTAGGTTGGGAATCAACCTCTTGTTGTTGCTCCTTTTTTTCCATTTCCTGTGCAACTCTATTAGCTTTATCTTTTTCTCTTTCCTCCTCCAATCTCCTCTACTCTAGCATGTCATCTCTCTATTTTTATAATTTCTTAACCTTATCCCACATTTTGGCTACTTCTTGCTCATGCTTGGCTTGTTCTTCTACCTCCAATTTCTTTAGCAAGAGCTATTTTTTGTCCTTTTTCCTTTGTGCCTCCTCTACAGCCTTGGCCTTGGCCTCAAGGTCCTCTTTTTCCCTCCTCTGTTGTGCCTTTTCCTCTTCAAGTTCATGAATTTTCTACAAGAGGGCCAACTTCTCCCTCTCTGCATTGGATTTACATTCATTTTCCTTTTGTTGCTACAAGAGGTCTTCCTTTTCCTTATGCTACCTTGCAAGCTCTTTAGTCTTGGCTACGGCTTCAGCCTCTTGTTGCTTTGCAAATGCCTTAGCTTGTGCTTTGGCATCAACCTATCTCTTGGAATCGTCAAACAATTTCCACTGATCCTCTACAGTCAAAATATGCTTGGTTCCAATATCTTGAATGTCTTTAGTATATATGGTCACAAGAGGCTCATGGTTTGATTGTGTAGCCTCAGCATTAGTGTCAATGTCATGAATCTCAACCTCTTTTTGTTTATCTTTCTCATCCTGCTCATGAAGGTTTCCTAAAGGAACTTCCCTAGGAGACTCCTCTAGGAGGGAAGGTTGAGATGAAGCTCCTTCTCTACCAGTAGTAACTTCTACACCTTGTGATTCAAGAGCTTCTTGAGTAGGAATCCCTGGATCAACATCTCCTCCAGAGCTAGGGGGAAAGTACTCCAATTGCTCTTTAGGAGCTTTCCTCCTCTTTGTTCTCCTGTATCCTTGGGTACCTATTCCTTTCCTCTTCTTTGAAGATTGAGATTTTTGTTCTTTGATCCTCATGACTACCCATTGAATATTTCTATCCATAACTGTCCTAGCAAGTTGTTTGATATCAATGAATTCTTCCTCATCCCAATTTATTGGGTCCAAGCTCTTAGTTCTTATATTCTCAGCTTCATACTCGGGGTCCAAAACTGCACCATCATCTAATAGTGTATCAGGAATATCTTCCTTTACCCCATATTCAATCATTTGTGGGATGGTAATCCTTTCACAATTTCTTTTCTTCACATCATAATCATCCTGCATATCAATCAAAAAATCCTCTAACAAGTTAAAATGCTTGTCAAAAATGGTAGGAGATATGCCATTCATTTTTTGCTTCAGATCAAAATGTTTCCTAGATGTATACAAGCCCAAGTTTAAATATCTCAACTCTTCACATACTACCTTTCCAACCAAATTATGAGCACAACAATATTCTCCCAATTTCATGGGGAATTTATAGCATCCAGGCTTGTGTTTGTTGGAAAATTTTGCACTAACCCCCAGAGCTTGATAAATGAACTCCATAAGCACTATCCTATCACTGCAACATCTTGGAAATTGATGAGGATATCCATCAAATCCTACCAATCTAAAATAGGAGAACTTGGGTTATTAGATGTACCAATGTCCCCACTCAACAATAAAAGCCATATCATCTCTACTCATTCTAATCCAACATCCCCTGTCAATTGGTTGATGATGACATAGAGGAATGCATCATTGACCCTTCTATAATGCATCTCTGAGGTTTGCAAGTTTAATTGATCATAATGCTCCCATGCCTTATTTTCCCCAAAATCCTCTCCTATTGTTCCCACTGCATTTAATCTGAGGAATATGCCCCTCCTCGCAACTAGATATATGGCATAAGAAGTCATGAAGAAGGTTTTGGTCTACCCCACTTTGAGAATTTGGTTATGCAAGTTGTCTTATAAAATCATACCCCAATCACATTGTTGCCTACCATCTAGAATGGTTTGAATGAATGGAAACATCCATTCCTTGAAGTATGTTGAGTCCTTATTCCCAAATACTTTGGAAAGCATCAAGATTAGATCATCAATCTCCTTCTTGAAGTCTCCCCTCTTGGGTTGTTCAAGAACCTTGGTGAGGGAATTCTTCTTAGTTCTCAACCATTTCTTGTTCATGTGGGACCTATTAGCTTCCTTTTCCCTATTAAGCAATTCCAATGCTTCTGAGCATGGGGTTCTTTGGGGTAGGTGTATTAAACATGAACCTCATCATTTGTGGGGATAGATCAATGATCACATTAGCTTGGAGGTCCATACATTGTCTTGATAAGGGGTTGTAAGCCCCTGCTGCTATGATTATGAGCTATGGGCATTGGATTGATAAGGGAAAAAGTGTAACATGTGCAAGCCTAGATTGAGTTATTCTCTCAGTCCTTCCACTCACATCTTCATAGAAAGTTTCCACAAGCAACTCCTCATAGTTGAATGGGCCTAGATTGGTGTCCATGATGTCTTCCCACTCTGAATCTAACTTTCTAGTTGTGAGAGTAGCATCTTGATGTTTGTATCTCAAGGTGTAAGGAAGTTGTTCCACCTTGATCTTCTTGGGCTTTGCTCCCTCTTAGCTTTCTGCAACCTACCCTTCCTTTTGTGAGATTTCCTCTGATGTTCCTGACATTGTTTATTTCTGCAAGACAAGCTTGGATTAAACTAACGAAAGGTATGAAAATACTTATTACAAATGTTATCCTTTCACACTTCTCTATTCTTCTCTAGGAAACCCTCCATACTTAGTGAAATTTTGAACCTGCCAAGAGCGGGACCGGGAGAAAATCAGGAATCTAAGAGGTGAAACAAATAAAATAATCATAACCGGAACTGAAACTGAATCAAAATATAAAACTTAGAAAGTTTCAATATCCCATAACATTTGATGACCCAACCCCGCTAAATTAACAATATCAGAACCATGATTGGAACATCAGAGGCGGATGCGGGATTGGAGTCGGATTGAAGCCTCATGTGAAAGTTTAATGGATGAATTAATTTTTGGATCTGATTATGCCATATACTTATAAGAATTAAGTGGATTCTCTCCACACTTCGACACTAGTTTGGACATGAGTTAAAAAGGATGTGGTGATACATAAATTGAGCTTGATTCTGCCTAGACCACTGAGATTAGATTGAGCAAGCTAGAGAAAGTACGTGAAAAGGGCGTGAAACACAAAACCCTAACTCGTACGACCTGTCAACTCATATTAAAATTGGGGCATCGACAACCCTACAATCAAAAAATCATAAGATCAACAAAACAAGATCAAAGGGGTCCGAAAAAGGTTTTAAGATAATTGTAAGGCACCAGAACCCCTCAAAAAGGAAATCCCTAATTGAAACTAGGGCACAACGAAATGAAAACGTCACCCAAAATGAAAAAAATGACAGGTGACAAACAAAAACAATGGGGAGCACAACAAGACAAACAAAAAATGAAAGGAAAATGCAAAGGGAACAAAGAATGACAAACAAAAACAACAATAGGAAGAAAAGAAACAAGCAAAGAATCATGAGAGAAATCTTGCGAATGCACGAAGAACAACAGGGCGGACGAAAAAAATAAAAAAAACACAAATGGAATGGGAGAAAAATACCTACCTCAAAATGCTACCAGAAAAGGTTGAAATGCCACATAGATCCACTCACGCACTTTTTCTCGCAACCAAATCATGCTCCTCCTCAATTTCTCTCAGCCCTTTGTTCATTAAAACAATCTGAGTATGTGTAATGAGCCAAATAACCTTGATTAAGGTTTTAAAAACCATTTCACGCGTGTGAGGAGATTGTAATTAATACCATTTAATGCAGTTGGTTAGGGGAAGAATTAGGATGAAAAGCAAGAACACAACCCACATGCACATCAGAGGTAAAACGAGAGCAGAAGCAGAGTCGAGATAAAAGCAAGAACTTTGTCAAAGTTCCATATTGTATTTTGAATCTGGCTTCGGTCCCATGGCAGGGAAAGAAAGACAAAGGAATGGGGGCGGAAACAAAATTGAATATGGATCTGGAACTTGGAAAATTTCCAGGTTCGAATCTAATTCCGGTTCTACTCCCGACAAAGGGAAAGAAACCTGAGGGAAAAAAAAAGAACAAAGGGAAATAGGACCGGGGAAAAATCCCATCCAAAAACAAAATGAAAAACAAGACAAACACAAGATAGACAAAAGGAAGCAGGATCAGAATGAAACCTGGACTCAGAACTTTTGCAAAGTTTTGAGTTCAGTTTCAGTTTTGGTTCTAGTTTCACAAAAGGGGAAAGAAACACAAAGGGGAAGAAACAAAATAAAACCCAATGGAGAAAAATATCCCAAGATCCCAAGGAAAACAAGACAACAAAGAAAACGACAGGGCAAGAGATAGGGTTGGGACCAGAACAAAAATTGGACCAAGAACTTTGTAAAAGTTCCAAGTTTGGTTCTGACTCGTGTTCCAAACCCACAAAAGAAAAGAAGCAAAGACTTAGGAGGAATGAGAACAACTCCTAAGATCCAAACAAGAACACCAAGGAAAAACAAACACAAGGGGGGACCATTTTGACCAAAAACAAAATGGGGTGGTTATGCAAGTCATAACACATTGAATGTCATTGATGTTTTTTGCAACATTGCAACCACCATGTCATGGTAAAAAATTTAGAGAAGAAAATTTGATAAAGATTATTGTGGAGGGACCCTTTGTGCACCTATAATTTCAATGAAACATTGGTAGATGTCACCGATTTCAAGAACCACTTCAAATAGTTTGGTAATTTTTTGTACTTAAGTCTCTTAAGAGACTTTGGTGGAAGCTTGTAGCTCTCAAAACAATTGGGACACCTGGGGTGAAAAAAGTGGCCTCCCCTAGCATTCATGTACCCACCTTAATTTGTTTTCATATTTTTTTGGGGCCCATAAGGTGAAGAAAAAAATAGGGCTCTAGGCAAGGTTGTGTTGAATACAAATGACACTTTTTGCAACATTGAATCTATCGTCACCACTATCAAAGAGTTTTGAGATAAGAAAAAATAAAAGAGGTTATTGTGAAGGGAACCTATGTGCACCTATAGGTCCAAATAGAAAATACATAGGAGTCACGGTTTTTAGAAAAACTCCATCATAGTTTGGTTTTTTGCACTTAAGTTAAGAGACTTTGCTAGAAGCTTGTAGCTAAAAATGATTGAGACACCTAGGGTATAAAACAAGCCCTCCCTTAGAAATCACCTATCCAAAAAAATGTGTCGGCATATTTTTTTGAGCCCCATGAAGTGAAGAACCAAAAAAAGGGCTCCTGAAAAGGTTGTGCTAAAAGAAAATGTTGATTTTGCAACATTGCATCCATCATTGCTATGGTCAAATAGTTTTGAGATAATAAAAATTGAGAGAGGTTATTGTGGAGGGAACCTACATGCCCTTGTAGGTTTTTAGGGAACATTCATATGTTCGATGGATTTTGAGAACCACTCTATCCTATTTTGATAATTATTTGCACTTATTTCTCTTAAGAGACTTTGCCGAAAGCTTGTAGCTTGGAACAATCAGGACACCTAGGGTAAAAAAAGAGGCCTTCCCTAGATTTCACACTACCACCTTGATGTGATGGTAGATTTAGTTGGTCCACAAAAGGTGAAGAAACAAAAATATGGCTTTTGGCAAGGTTGTGTTTAATGCAAATGTTTTTTTTACAACATTTGAATCATTGTCACCATAATCAAATGGTTTTGAGATAAGAAAAATAAGAGAGGTTATTTTGGAGGGGCCCTACATGCACTTCCAAATTTATAAAAAAATATTTATAGGTTCCATAGATTCCAAGAACATCTCTATCATAGTTTGATATTTTTTTGCACTTAGGTCTCTTAAGAGACTTTGTTGGAAGCCTATAACTCTAAATGATTGGAACACCTAGGGTGCAAAACAAGTCCCCTAAAATTCACCTACCCACCCAATTTCTTAGTGTATTTTGATAGGGCCCATATGGTAAAGGAAAAAAATATGGCTCTTAGAAAGGTTGTGTTGAATGTAAATGATTCTTTTTGAAACATTGCAACCATAATCTCCATGGCCAAATGGTTTCAAGATAAGAAAAAAATAGAGAGGCTATTATGGAGGGAACCTAAATGCACCTATAGGTATAGATGGAACATCCATAGGCTCCATATATTTCATGAGCCACTTCATAATAGTTTGGAATTTTTTGCACTTAAGTCTCTTAAGAGACATTTTTGGAAGTCTATAGCTCAAAACAATTGAGACACTTAGGGTTTGAAATGGGTCCTCTCCTAGAATTCACCTACCTACCCCAACATGTTGGTATAGTCATTTAGGTCCCATGAGGTAAAGACAAACTATGGATCTTGGAAAAATTTATGTTGAAAGTAAACAATTCTTTTGGAAAGATTGCAACCATCATCACCATGGTCAAAAGGTTTCAAGATAATACAAATGGAGAGAGGTTATTATGGAGGGGCACTATGCACATCTTTAGGTTTAAATAGAAAATATATAGATCCCATGGATATTGATCACTCCATCACAATTTGATAATTTTTTGCACATAGGTCTCTTAAGAGATTTTTTCAAAAGCTTGTAGCTCAAAATTATGTGAACACTTGGGGTGTGACTGTTGAACTCCTGAAATAATGAAGGGGGGAGAATCAATATTCACTAAAATTCATTAGCTTCAACAACTTTGAACATTCATTCAATACATCATATCAAACTTGTAGTAATGGAAAGGAACATAAAAATAATACATCACATCAAAGAACAAAAGAACACTAGATTTACATGGAAAAACCCAAAAGGGAAAAACCATGGTAAGGATTAGATCATAATATATTATAACCGGTTATAATATATTATAGGATGGATCACTTCCAAGTGGACTCACTATTCAAAGGAATCACTATCTAGAGAATAGAAGAAATAGCTCACTTCTAGAATAGAAAAGAGGATGGCTCACTGCCATGGATTTGAACTGATACAATGCATCTACAATATGCTAGAGATAGTTCTAATTATGCTTTGTAAATTGATCTAACACACTTCATGCCTCATAATTATCATACTCTATTGTATCAAATTATATTTGCATCACAATCGCATCACATTTGCATGCTCATCATCCTTGTCATCGAAATGAACTTGCATTTATATGCATTACATCCGCAAACACCTATAACATCAATTAGGTTGGCCTAATTAGATGAAATGTGCAATCCAACAACCTTTTTGGCTCAAGATCCAACCATACACATGTTGCAGAATAAACCAAAGCATGTAGCACATCAAAATAGGTCAACATGGACCTATAATTACTCCCATAAGTCTGATCCAAAATTTAACTCCATACACCCTCAAACCCTTTAGATTGGCACTGCTATTGAAGTAATAATGGAATGAACCAATTTTTCATCAATATTTCGACACATAGACCTCCAAAGCTCTTAACACTTGGAACAAAGATACTTCTAACATCTGTAAACACTCCCTCAAAACATTATAGCAAGACATCCATTTGTGGTGAAGTGCAGAGCATTCCAATCAAGTACTCTATCTCTATAATTTTTCCATATCCAAAATGATATTTTGTCAACTCTAACTTACACTAAAAAGGACTTCAAGACTTGAAACTTGGGATTTAGATTCCTCCAAAATTCACCAAAATTACCTAAGAATTGCATAACTAGATTCTTCATGGCTAAGCAATGTGAGCAACAAAACATGTTCTCTAAACACTGAAAATTGTATTTTGGACTTATGTAATTATCCAACACATTCGATTTGCTCTGAAAAAACACTTCTACAACTGTATAATGAGTTGACATTACCATATTCATCAAAAATTGGCTAAACATCAATGTTGATACTACAATAATGTTGACATCAATGACAACACCATAGTAGCATCATCTGCCATACATCCACCAATCTTCTCAATGAAAAACTTCCAACAATCTCTCCCTTTTCTGTTGATGGAAACTCATTCTCAAAAACTCTCAAACTACTCCCCCTTTGACATCAAGGGAAAATGGATCTCAATATGAAAATTTGCAAACTACCTTAACTGTTCTCCCCCTTATTGTTTCACTCCTATGTTCAACACTTCCAATAATTTGTAGGTATATATATGTACACATGAGAATAGCTCCCCCTTACAAAGTTATCCATAAAAAAATGATAAAAAATGTATTGCAACATTCTATAATACTTTCACATATGTACAAGGAAAACTAAAATTGCATAAATAAAACAAAAATATACATAATCAACTAGAGGAGGGTAGAATTCCCTTGTAGGACACCTTCAGTTTGGCAAGGTGTGTCTCCCAGTCCTTCTTGGTGAAGGTAAGTATGCAGCTCTCGCTTTCAAATTGCATAAGGAGGTCTTATCCTTGATTTGGTGAACTGGGTACTAGGTTCTTCTGTGCCAAATTCTCCGCATGTGCTACTACACTAGTCAAGGGGGTAAGCCTTGCACTTACCAGATCCATTAGTTGACAATACTGCATAATTATCTTTTCTTTATGTTCCTACAGTTGGAAAAACTATCCATGAAAGTTCTCTATTGTATTCCTTGTAGCACCATCGATGTCACACACTAGATCATAGACTCTAGAGGCTTGAGCAATCTGTGACTCAATTGAGTCCATCCGATCCTTGATGCTCTTGGTTGAGTTAGGCAACTTTAGAAAAAAATGAAATAATATTTTTGCTTCATCCAAACACTTTTGCACATGTCTTAGATTTTCTTACAATTTGGCATGTGCAACACTGCACTTGTCAGATATTTTGGTCAATATTTTGTCATTTACCTTCTTTTTCATTTATTTTTCCAACCTTTCTTCCAAACCGGCGGAATAGTATTTGAAAGAATCCAATAGTAGCTTTAGCTTTTCCACACCGGAAAAGGACTCATCAATGGTTTCTTCAAGAATTCCTTCTTGCAACACTTTAACTACTTCCCTGATCAATTATGTGCTCTTTTGGTGGGTTTGTAATATCTCCTTCCTTGTGGAAGCATGAAGTACATCACCAAGTTGAAGCTTCTATAGGGGAGATATTTTTTCCATGTCCACTTGACCTTGTTGCATAGGAAGTTGTAGCAATTGTGTTGATACTAATGGTTCAAATTGCAACTACATGTCCAATAAACCCTTGTGAATCTCTAGAGGCTTCAGAGGATTCACCAATAAATTTTGTGCTTTCCTCTTCCTTCTTCTTACTCTTCTCCTTTTTAGCACTTTTGGATTCTTCCTTAGTCTTCTTCTCTTCTTCAATAGATTTTTCAATACCAATGGAGGAAAATCTTCAGTGTTTTGTGTCTAATTTTTTTGGGACCTTTTGATTGTCCTCTTCTCTTCTTTGTTCAATTTTCTCATCCGGAGCTGGTATTTTTTGTTCATTATGTGCTTCATCCTTCTTTGGGATGTCCTCTTTCTCTTTCTCATGTTCCTTTGTAGCCACATTCTCCAAATTCAGAGAGATATTTTATGTTATCACATCTTGAACATCCTCTTCTACAATCTCA
Organism: Sequoia sempervirens; assembly: GCA_007258455.2. Classification (NCBI taxonomy): domain Eukaryota; kingdom Viridiplantae; phylum Streptophyta; class Pinopsida; order Cupressales; family Cupressaceae; genus Sequoia; species Sequoia sempervirens. Next base: position 10,088 of record VDFB02001590.1, on the reverse strand, counting down.
TGTTCTGATGCATGCTCAACAGTTTCATTAACTTCTAGGATGGTTGTGTCATGTTGCATTTCACTTCCACTATCCAAAGACACTCTCAATTCTTTTGCAAGTTATTCCACCTTCAATAGTGTCTCACTTTTCACCCTCCCTATGTATTCCTTATCCCTACTCATCAAGGTGTTGACTCTTTGTTTTGTTCTAAATTCTTTACTATACAATTGTCCCAATTTTATTTTATCTTCATCAGAAAGAGACGAACCAATATTCTCTAAGGAATATTCCCTTATTTTTCAATCCTCATCTATTGCCTCTTGCCTTATCACACTCAAAAAATTCTTAAAATATCTCAGAGATTGATCTTCAATATGTGCTAAGCTAGTAAAAAAAGTTACCATGTACTTTACAATAACTTCCTCTATTGTAGTCTTGTCTAATTCATCTAAATCTAAATACATTTTGGAAGTTTCTTCCAACATTCCATGCTCAAAAATACCATTAATCAGTGCATCTAGCCTTAGGGGCTTCTGATTTATTTCCAGAGGGGTCTTTTCTTTCTTCTTTCCCTCAACCTTGGCTGGTTTTTCTTCTTTTTCAGACTCTGACTCCTCCCTCACATGGATTTTAAAAGCTTGCTTCTACTTCTCGACTTTTTCTTCACTATTAGTGTCCACAATACTAACTTTTATCTTCTTTATACTTGTCTCTACTTGAGAGACATGATGATTCCCCTTTTTGGAATAGCTTAGGTCCTTCATCATCATCATCATCATCATACCCAATATATCTTTCTCTTTTAGCCTTTTCCTTACTCTTCTCCGCTTGGGAGTCTTCTTTATCACAAGGGCACTAGTAGTTGCTTTCTTCTTCAAACTAGCTGCATCTTTAGTTCCTGAGACTTTAGGAACTACTGGAGAGGAGGTAGAGGTCCTTCCTAACATTCTAGTGTGAGAATCACCTTCTAGGGGACTAAATATGCCTTTGGATTTCTTTGTGGGAATATTTGATATACCCATCATTTCCTCAACTTGTGCCTTCATCTTCTAAACATTCTCTTGATCTCCTTTTTCTTTTACTCCATATGTCCCACATTGTATTTTTCTTCATATGTGTCATATCTTCCTTCTATAAGATCTTTAGGCATACTCAACATATGTTCTGCTAGACCATAAATCACATCCTCTATTATCTCATATCCCATTTTGATGATCCACACTATCCTAGGTTCAACAACTTCCATAATGCAGTAATATTTGTTGACCATGAAGAAATTATCATTTTTATACTTTTTCACAACACTGTTGGGAATCCTTTCTCTTACTTGCATGTTTTCTTGAATTTTTTTAAAGAAGCCCCACAAAGTAGTCTTCTGAGTATTTGCATTACCCTAACTTCTCAAGTGGTTTCTAATTTGAATAGCAACTGGAATATCCTTCAACTTCACAATATTCTTTGTACGGGGAACTTCATTAAGAAAGTAAAACAGTAAGCTTATAATCAAGGTACCATACTAGAAGGGGTACCCAAAATCTTTGGTCTTCTAAAGGTTCTCCAATAACTCTTGTCTTAGTGTAGACACTTAAAAATGTCTCGATGGATCACATTGGCTAACTAACATCATCTCTTTCGATTTCATCCTAAATTCCTCTATTTCGTTATATCAAGTTGTTGTTATAATCATCCACCATTAATTTTTTGTGTTTTTTTTAAATTCTGGGTTTAATCTCTTCAATGCATGATTTTCTTTCATTTTTAATAAATTATATATGATTAATCTTGCAGAAAGGTTGTTGGGTTTTGAAGATATCATGTTTAGCTTTCCAAAACATTTTACAATTTCAAAATTGATCAAGATTTTAGAAAGTTGTCGTTATTTCAAGTTGTTATAATCCAATTTTCTAAAAGTGTTTCTCAACACTTAGTGATAGGATAAAATGAATTAGCTTTCAATGTTGGATAAAATTGAACTAAACAACCTCACATTTGCTTTAAATTTTGACATGTGTTTCAATTTTTTGATTTCATCTGATTGCTAACATGTCTCTGACTTCTCATTTTGGTTTTTTAGGCTTATTAGTTTTGCAGGTTTGGATGATAAAATTCGAAGTGAAGGAGCATTTTGTCATTGATCTTATAATTGTAACAAGTGTTTCAACACTTTTGGGGCAATTATAACCCATTTATTATGCTTTTTTTATTTCACACTTTAGGACCAAACTAAATTTCTTTTGGGTTTTAAAATGAATGTTCAAATTGGCTAAAATTGAACCCTCACATCATTTTATTTGTTGGATTAAAATTGAACAATACAACTTTCACACTTCAAATTGGTGTTTAAAATGAACTCATTTTGCTATGATGGTTTAAGATGAACATGTGCTTGATTTATTTACGTATTCTTGTTGTGTGTATCCACTCCCCTTGTGCTTCGTGTGATCTTGGGTGAAGAGAAACATACAAGTCTACTTTTCTGCTTGGAAGCACTTATCCTCTCCCCTTGCCCCTTTTGGAAATATTGGGTGATGAAAATAATTTTATGCTTCAAACATGTGTTACCTTTAGAAGGGCCTGCCTCCCAACTTGTGAGAGTGAACAACCCAAGCAATGCTTTCATTTCGGTTCGCTATATAAATAATCGGTTTTGACTAAAGTCATTAATTGGCTGATTGTTGTTGTCCCATATCGATGAATGTCTCCCTTAGTATCCTTGTGATGTGTTAAAACCCTTATATTTTTCTAAGGGTTGGGAGGCCTCTTAATTGAGTGAATCACGCATGTATGGCACCAGTTTGTCCCAAATATGGTCATTAAAATCCTTGTTTGTAGTGGCTAACCAAGTCCAATTCTAAAACATATTTTAAAGTGGTGCATTGGAGTAGCACCACTCCAAGAAGTTACTTACCATGTCTGATTTTTGATTGAGGCAATAAAGCAAACAGGGAAGGTACTCCTTTGCTTGGTGTTTCAAGACATTACATTTCCTTGAAATAGCCTATTTTTCCATTTCATCTTCATGGATTAATCATCTGTTCCGATGATAGTAAGCCTACTAAGAAATATGTACCCGCTCTTTCTAGGATTGTAAATGCTTGAGAGTTAGTTTAACACTTGCTTGGATCCAAAATAATTGCAAACAAACATGAACAAGTCTTTTTGAAATTTCAAACCCTTTGGTCTAAGTATGGATACCCTTTGAAAAGCCTTGATATTGATACAATCCACACATGTGGGTATGCCCAATCTAAATTTTGGAGCACCTTTCCCTATGGTAGATTTAAATGAAAGTCAAAACCTACAAATCTATCAACCAAACAATCAATACACGTGTCTTCTAAAAAAAAAAATTATCCCATCAAATTAATACATTCCAAATGTAAGTATACAAATACAAACTTACCAAACATGAACATATCAAATCCACACTTGGTGAACTATGGGATAGATACATTTGAAAATCACACCAATTTTGTTCAAAATCCAAACAACATATTGACAACTCAATGTATTGATCCAAATCAAGGTAACACCATACAAAATCAAGGTTACCTAAATCAAAGCAACATGTTTCCCAACCACAACAATGTTCAATGCCAACCTATAATGAAAAATCTAAACATCATCTTGAATTAGAACATTGTACAAAATCAATTTGTGCATGATCCCATGCAAATACTACAAGTGTATATTCCAAATATGCTTGACCAACAACCAAATCAACTATATCAAGGGTATAAAAATCAAAATCAAGATCAAATTGTGTGAAATCAAATTTCCATACTTACCAAATTAATTGATTCATATCACCAAGAGACATCTCCACCCCAAAATCAACAAACTCCCCCATTGGTTAAACCATGTCATCAAAACATAGAGTTTTGTCCACAACCATATCAAGAACAACATCCTCAATATCAAGAAGTTGGATATCAAAATCAACAACCTCAATAAGATCAATCACCACATCTCCAAGATGAATCACAACTAGATGAATCTCAACAAGCACAAATCTCACAAGATGACAAACATGAATACACTCCTTTAGGGTAGCCAATCGAATCAACATTAAACACATTAGTCCATGCTAAACTTATGAATCTTCTAGAATCATTAAATGGAGGTGAACCTAGCATCAAGTTCCCATGGGATGATGATAATTCTTATTGAAAATAACATAGCACAAAATGTCATGACACATAAGATTATATCGAACTCAAATATCTCATCTAAGACCTTCTTGATCAAGGAAAAATAATTGTTGAGGAAAATTATCAAGATTCAACTGCTAGTGATAACCGTGATAATCTCTCCACCTCAATTGTTGAAAACAATGATCAAGATCTATCCATCAATAAGCCCCTTGAAGATGCTTCTACCACATCCAACAATCAAATCAACATGCATCAAGAGTCACTTTTTAATCATGATCAATACCTATCAATAATATCCAACAATGATCCATTTCAAGAAGTGTTAATATCATTTGATCCTATGATTGAAAACATTGACAATTCCCCCAACACCATTTTTGAGGACACGATTCAAGATCCATTCACCAATGATCATGTCGACAATATATCTACATCACCTAGCAAGTTAGAAGACATATCTCAAGAATTTATTCCAAAGAATGATCATCATCTTTCACCAAAGTCTAGCAATGGTCCTTTCCAAGACATATTGACATCCTTTGACCTCATGGTTTCAGATATTGAAGGAATCATCAACTCAACACTTGATCCAAATCAACTCAAAGATCAAGAGGATATTGAGCCACTTCCCATGCCTAATGAAGATATCCAAGAACCATTTATAAGCAATCCAACCTTTGAAATTGATCCATGCCAACAACATGAACTCAAGCATATTGAAGATAACACCACATAAAGTCAATATCAATAATCTATATCTCCAAGATACTACCATGATCTAATGGATATTTTCCAATCCATATAAGATTCCACAAATAATGATCATATCCATATATCACATACTCCTCCATCTACCCATGAGATGCTTACTCCTAATGGAAATGTAGATGATCTTCATCCAAAACAAGAGTCTCATACTCTTGATGTCATTACCAAGGAACAAGTGTCTCCTACTCTTAATATCTTTACACATGATCAAGCCATAGAAGAATCCATAGACATATCAAAAATTGATCATGAAGAAGACCTCTACATGGATGGTGAATCAGAAAGATCCTTTGAAGAGAAAGCAAAAATAGATCATGAGGAAGACTCCTATATGGATTGAAAAGCATCAACACCTTTTGAAGAAGCATCAAAATCAAACACATCCTCCATACAGATTAAAGAAAGTGAGTATGAGGATATCAAGCATTATCAAGAATCAACAAAGCTAAACAATCTTGAAAAATGAGGAAATAGTTTGTCAACAAAAGAATCAAAGCATGCCAGTAATACTTCCATAATCTGGTGGCAACTTTATCCAGTGCAAACACCAACATGGGGAGCACAAAGAGTCCTTATGATGAAATAGCTACCAACACTCCAACCATTCATATCATGAGTTTTCATCCATGCATCTTTCCACCCACTAATTGGGACCAACCACAAGAAAGAGGTCTATATCAAAGAAAAGAGAAAATTATTGAAGCAAAAGAATCAACAAAGAAAAATGGACAAGAAAAATTTAAATGGATACCAAATCAAAATAAAGAAAATCATCCATATCACACTCCATTAGTCAAGGAAACTATGGGGAACAATCCAAAAGGGAAGTTAATCCATCAAAATTGTCCATCAATACAAAAGAAAGCTTCAAGAGTGACCTATAAGGTATATCAAGAAGTTGGTCCCAATCGAATCTCCATATCCACCTATCATTTCTCATCATCCCAAGCTTGGAGAAATAAAGATTCCAAACTATCAACCAATCCATCTACATCTTGTATCCCTCAATGCATTCCACCTTCCACTTTGATATCCATGGTATCCAACTCTCATATTGACCACGTATTAGCAGAAACTATTCATCATAAGGAATCTAAGGGAACTCTATCGCGATGTGCACATCTAGGTAAGGTTAACTCCGGTATCGATAAAGAAGATGAAAAGATCCAAGGGTTACATTCAAGTTCCTTTATCTTAGAAAAAAAAATCCTCGAAGAAGGATATCATTGGCACATCATGATAGCAACAACATACATATCAGCACCAACAGTGTCTACATCAACACCACCAAGTGGTTCAACATGAGCATAAACTTAAAAAAAAAACAAAAATCAAGAAAATAGTTAAGAGATAAATCGTCCTCTAGTGAAAATAACTTCAGTGGCACTTTGGACAAGTACCATGATGAAAACCTAGAAAACAAGTGTCATGAGTAGAATTGAGCATCTATGTGCACCTTTTTAGGTGGAAGCATCTTATCCCATCCATAATAAATCCCATATTCCATCCATCTTATCCATAATAAATCTAGGAACCTTTCATTATCAAATCCATTTTCATCCCATCTAACTCATCTTGATCTTGGCAAAGTTTTGGTATGTACTTCACACTTGCTTATGGTAAACATCTTAACATGGGTCACTATCATCAATCCTATCCTAACCAACATTATCTGAGCCATGAGGCATTGTCCAAAGAGGCATACTTTATCCACACATGTTATCCTATCACAATTTAATCCATATCCATCCATCCATTCATTTATCCATGCATCCATTCATATCATTCCATACATTGCTAGACACTAGGGGTAGATACTCACATCTTGCTTCGAGAATAAATCTTGAGCTATATCCTATAACTTATGTGGTGATCTAAAAAATTTGCTAACACAATAAAATTGGTCAAATCATTTGTAAGACAAAATCTAAATCACTAGCCCATGACACATTTTGAGGAGAAGATGTTCCTTATCAAGCTTTATCTTTTATCTTGAACATCAATCCAAATTATCAATATCAGTTGAATCTACCTTGTGCTTCATCATAAGATAAAAAAATTCTAATAGATTTTGTTTCAAATTGAGCTTCAAAATATTGATCAATTAAATTCTATCAATCTATCATCATCTCAGGATATATCATTTCCCAATCTTTTTTTTGTTCAATGCTATCCTCGCATTGGTGTACATCCTCAACAATGTTATCACTATCAATAATCTATCAATCTGATCAATCAATCCTAGCTTGGTTTTCAAAAAAATCCCAAACAGATCATTGAAATCATCACATATCCATACACTCGTCAACATTATGTGAAAAATTGAAAACTTTCAAAACATCTTCAAAATTCAAAACATCCAAAACACATCAAAATCCCTAAAAATGTCAAAACATTGAAAATCCAAAAATAGAACCTTGTCGAACTAAGTGGTCTCTGCGTGTATAATGTAGACAAGGATTATATTTGATAAGCCCTTGAGGCCCCTAGGATAGTCTTTTAGGTTAGGTTCTTGGTCAAATCTCAAAAAATCCAAAAACATTTGAAAACTTAGAAAAATCCAAAAACATTTGAAAACTTAGAAAAACAGAAAAACACTAGAAAACTTGGAAAACCTTAAACAAAATAAAATAATCGAAAACCAAAACATTCACTTAAACTTTCAAAAAGACCAAAAATAGCCTCAAAATATTGCAAAATACCAAAAACATTGAAATATTCTAAAAAATCCAAAACCACCCATCCCATTTCGCTTGCACCCGCAATAAACTTCCATCCATAATAAATTGATCATCACCCTCACCCTTTGGTAACACAAATAGGAAACAAGTAGAACAATCAACAAAAGTAGAACCTAAATGTCAAAATCAAACTCTTGATCATTATCAAACATGTCAATCAAACCTTATATCAATGGCCTTTCAAACAACTTAACAACCTGCCAACATTTGATAACACGTCCTGGGATGCATCCTTCCTACAATGGGAATTATCATTGGAAATCGCTTTATATATTTATCCTAAATCAATATGCACCCTTTGGCAAGAGATATAGATAACATTAATTGATTGTTTTTTATCCTTTCTTATGATTTATCTTATTGACCCATTCCAAGGACCTCTCCATGATGTCTCAATGATTTAGAGAGAAAAGAATGGGGAATTGATCATTGTATTTTGTCTATTATGCTTGTGGGGTATTCTTGTAAAATAATCTTGGCGCATACCTACTTTGTTGTGTGTAGGGAGGTCGTTTGGAGTAGATTGTTGACTATTGCGTATGCTTTGGTTCGATATATTCTAAACTTCTAAGCTACATTCCAACGAGGTTTATGTATGTCAAGGTGTGAATAAGAAATATCCTATCTATTTGTAGAGTCAAATTCCATTGCATTAGATACAATGCCATCCTGGTTATTAATACCTTGATGCATCGTGTCTATTTGTTGTATCAAAAATAAGGAATACTACTAGTCTTTATCTTATGAAATGAGTAAATCATCCATCTCATCACCATATCTAATAAAGTATTGATGCATCATGGACTTGTTGGAATCTTTGAATCAATATTCAAAATTAATGGTCAAATCATCTTATTTCTTCTAACATTACTAACATTTCTATCCAAGTGTTGAATATATGTGATACATCAATATATACATAAGGCTACCCATAGGCGATGACTGTCTATACATCATGAAATATGTCGACCTCAATATCTGAGCTAGCAAGATAACAATCCCTCTTCCGTTGGGGCATAGTGGGGCATCTATATCATCTTCAACTCAACAATCTGAAAAGTTGCAGCTCTTTGATTCAAAAGCAACCTAAAATCTCAAGAATCTTAAGCATAAGCCTAATTTTTCACCTATCACGAGCCCAATCAGAACACTTTATTTTTCGATCGATCTCTCAAGGGGGAAACCAACCATCTTTTGAGCATATTGATATCAAATCATCTAACAAATTTTGTTCCTATCCTTGCTAGCAAATCTTGGTCAATTTATCAAATCAATCATCATTAGGATATATCTTTCCCTACCAATCCTTGTGTTATTCAACACTATCCTTGCATTGTTGTGAATCCTTAATAATGTTATCAATCAATTAATTGGATCAATCAACATTAGCTTTTCTATCAACATCTCAAAGAGATCAATGATATCCATTTCAACATCGAAATCAACATCAGTCTTTGAATCAATGCAACAAGTACATTGCTTCAAAGAGGGGCAAAATGTAGACACTTAAAAATGTCTCAATGGATCACATTGGCTAACTAACATCATCTCTTTCAATTTCATCCTAACTTCATCTATTTAATTGAATAATGTCAATTATTTGATTAAATTCACTTAAATCTCCTATTAATTGAATAACTCATTGTATAGGAGTGAATTTGCAACCCTTATGCAAATTCCCCTTTAGCCCTTCTCCACTTTAGAAAACCAAATTTGGAGACTAAATTACACCTAAGCCAACTGCCTTTGTTCCACTTGGCACCTATTTTGAGCGTCAGTGGAGGAATCTCTATAGGAGATGCCCACGCGATGCATAGACATTTGTGCGACGCACTTACATCCCTGGTAGATTCTTGCAATTAGAGCCTACAAAGGCTTTACACTTCTCATTGGCAGTTGAATTGTAACACCCCCTTCGACTGACCGAACCGAATATGGCCATTTTCTTCATCTCTCCTTTAAATTCCCTCCTTTTACATGCATTCCAACTTCTATAGGACTTCTTTTTCATCCCTTCAAGCAATCTTCAAGCATTCTAGTCTCCATTCCATCATTCTAGTAGCACTTTGGCACTCCCTAGCAACAATTACTTCACTCTATCACTTCAGTAGAGAAAGTGTGGACAACACCATTGCAGAAAAGGCTCAAGTACTCTCATTTTCTCCCCCATTAGCCTTGAGTGCTCTTGGTGGAAGTGGTAAGCTTCCCATTCCTCTCCTCTATTACTTGGTTGAGTAACACATATACTATTTTGTAGTGTTTTAGTGCTCTTTATTACATTACTTTCTTTATCATGCTCGCTTTCTTGGTTGTCTATGGAGGTGGAAACACCTAAACGAGGGTCTGACTGAGGCATGCCCCTATATAGCCACCCAACAATTTTCCTCTTCTTTGTGTGTAGGTGGGTGTGCTTCCGAGAGATAGCTGGCAAAAAAATTCCTTC
>VDFB02001589.1:36560-89445 GCA_007258455.2 Sequoia sempervirens | reverse complement strand
TAAAAATCTATAGATAGCATTGTGTGCCAATTGGATCATTCTCAAGAAAATCCTAAAGATGTCCCCTTATGAGTTGGTCTATGGGAAAGAGGTGGTTATGCCCATTTCGATGGAAATTCCCACTCTACAATTATTAAAAGCTCTCAAAATAGAAGAAAATGGAGCTATGGAAGTTAGGTTAGTAGAGTTTCTCAACCTTCAAGAAGAAAGAGAGTAGGTCAATGATGCCATGGTCAATCATTAGCAAGTGGTGAAGAAATGGTTTGAAAAGAAGGCTTCTAACCTAGGCTTCAAGCTTGAAGACTTGGTTTTAAAATATGAGGAAGGGGTTTCAAGTCCAAGCCAGCATGAAAATTTTGACTCATTATGGAGAGGACCTTTCTACATTATTGGAAATAGGTTGCGCAATGCATTCAAGATGGTGGATGAAGAAGGAAATATCTTAGAGATTCTGGTTAATGAGATCCACTTGAAGCATTTTGACTAATCTATCGGCTTCCCTTGTAGATAGTTAGCTAGTTTCTCTTTCTTGTTGTTATTTCCTTTTTGCTAATAAGTGCCACTAGCACAACTTGCTTCCATCACTTTAGTTGTTGCCAAGTGTCCACACCTTAGCACCCCTCTTTTTGAAATCCTCTATAGAAGATGGTTATCTACCCCACTTTCTCTATAATTAATGCTCTAAGCAACCCCCATTACATAACTTCTCATAAAAAATCTTTCCAAATATTTTAAGAGTATCTCCTCAAGCGTGTGTCTCATCCATTTGATTAGATGGGAAAAAAATCCAAAAAGATGTGTAGTGATTGTTAAAAGGTGATAATTGATAAATACCCAAATCCTTAGCAAATGAAACATTTTAACATTCTAAAAGTTTCATGAGCTTTAAGCCGAGCAGAGAACCTTTAGCAAAGATTGAGTGTCGAGTTGAGTGCAAAACTACAAGAAGAATTCAGTAAAGAAAATATTTCAAAGAACAAGGAAGGATATCATGAGGAGAGTGTAAAATAAAGCCTTGTGGGTCATCATCTAGTCGTAGGCATTCAAAAAGACAAAGGTCCCACAATTCAGCGGTTATCAAAGAGCTTCCTTTTCAGTTTACAAGGAGAAAATCATATGCTTCCACCCTACACCGCCAAAACCCATCATACCAAATGTGAAAAATATTCCAAAAGGACCTTGTAGGGACCATGCATTGGTCCTTCAATTGCAGATGGGATCTGTGATCCCAAATTGGCCAAGAACCCAAAAGGCCTAAGAGAGGTCACTCATGCCCGCATGATCATAAAGGCCTGCAAGGGTGAGCTTGAGTATTTCAGCTTCAGGTCATGGAGCTCTACCCTAGCACAATATATGGTACCTCTCATACATTCATGCCTAGAGTTGAACAGTGCAATAAAAATCAAAGAGATTTTCTATATTCCCCTCAACCTCAATGCAAACTTCTATGATGTAGAGAGCCTACAAAAATTATGGCACACTCATGAGTAGAAGTTGGTATTCTTGAACTTAGCACTCCACACCAACTACACAGAAGTGTCACCTCTGCCCATTGCCCACTTGAGCTTCATGGCTCCATATGAAGGATGCCCTATCTATATTTACATTCATCTTTCAATTGGACTCAAATGTCGACATCCACAATTACTGATTGGGTGAAGCCTTTCACTTGAAGATAGTGACCAAAGAGAAAACTTATAGAATGGACTTTGAAAATTCCATCATTGATGTTATTCATTATCATATGGAAAAAATTTCAATCCAAAATACTTTCAAGTATTCTTCTTTCCTCCTACGTATGATTCTTTCCCAAAACACTAAATTCCTATCATCCTACTTTACCATCAACTCCATAAAGCTAGATGTATTCCCCCCACAAGGTGATCCTTGTCTCTGCATGGACTCATATCTTGTCAATTATGTTGAATTACCATGAGTTCTTGGAACATTTTATGTTCTCGATCATAATCGACCTCAGCCCACATCCCATCATCAACCAAATAATAGACCACCAATAGGAATAGCTAAAAAATTAAAAGACTCCATGTGACTAGTTCTTAGAAACCCATTTCACTTTCATTAGGGTTCATGGTTTCAAGGAGGATCCATTCCAACTCCCACACATTCTCATGAATAGAACCCTGGCCCTGGAGTTGGCTAGCAAGCTTGATGTAGTAGACTCGACATATGGCATGGGTTGCAAGAAAAAGGTTATGTATGATGTTCCCTTTTCAAGAGGGGGCATTACAACTTTAAAAAGAGGATAGGAGCATTTTCTTGCACTCAAACTAGTGAACCTCAACCTGTACCAAATTAATGATCAATGGAGGTATTATTTAGATGATCATATAGTCACTTTGAAGACTACTACCCCCTTTGTCCATGAACCTCAGCCTTACTTTAAGGAGAAGAATTCCCCAATAAAGCGAGACTTAAACTATTTTGTTGATTATCAAAAATTCACTTAGACATCCACCAACCATGGGAGTATTTCTACAAACCAGTAAAGGATTTTGATCCTACAAAGAAATTAACTAAAAAAATTATGGTGCAACTTGAAGCCCAAGGTTGGACTAGAGGAAAAATGGAAGCCTTTTGTAAATATAGGCAAGAAATCAACCAAATAGAGGCTAGTGTTGACATGATTAATTTTGAAGAGAAATTTAAAAGGATCTGGGATGAGTACCATGAGGATGAAGCTCGGGCCAAGGAGATGGATTCAACAGAAGAAGAAGAAGAGACTCCCTTGAGAGGAGAAGATGAGGCCTACAAAATTCGAAGACCTCCGACTTGGTCCCCTCCCCTCCATGAAGCAAACTAACAACATTAGGCCACTTAGGGGAAAAAATGATTTGGGGCCACTTAGCCCAGTGTTGAGGTGCTATCCTCCATTTCCCCCTTTGAGCCCTAGCATAAAAAGAAGAAAAAAATTGAAAAGGGAGGAGGGGGTGAAGCAAAGGGGGAAACTAATGTATAAATCATAGGAGATATGCTACCCACTGGATTCACACTATCATGTAGTGTGAGTGAAACCACATAGCAAAAATAAACTTAATGAGAAGTCATAGCTAAGAAGATGGGCTATGAAGGTCGCAGTTTGGGGTCACAAGGAAAAGGCATTTGGGTTCCACCTCAAGTAAACCATAGAAGTATTAGTGATTTATTTGTACTTGGAGTTGATAAATAAACCTTGGGGAGTACAAGGACAGGAGAAGCAATTCAATTTGTTGCAATTTCAAAAATGTTAGGTCAAATGCTACCACCTCCTATTGTGACACATCAACCTCATGTTACTACGCAACCACCCTCAATCTTTGGTCATGAGGTACTTTTCTCTCACCCCACCCTTTCCCCTACATCTTATTTTTACACTCCTTTGGTTCCTCCTACTGCCTCCACCTCAATCACCACCCTACCATCCACCATGATTATGCCACTTTCCACCCCTTCACCTCCATCCACTACACAAATATCCATCGTGGTGCAATCACCCACTATCCCTCTCTATCATCTCCCATCCTTCTCGCCTTCTACATTGCTCACCCACCAGCTCATGCCCAGAGGAATAGTGTATTTTGTTTCAAAACATCAAGTGACCATTCCTTTCAAACTACCACAGAGATCCCCATCCATGGGAGAAATTATTTAATCTCAAGAGTTGCTCCACCAGCAATTGGAGACTTTAAATAAATCCTGAGAGGCTCAAGTTGAGAAAAGGAAAGAAAAAGTGGCCAAATCCCCAACGATGCTAATAGCTAGACTCTCTTTAATCATATGTAGTAGACTTTGATGATCATAGATTGAACTCCCATGGTAATCAAGCCTCAAGAGAAAATGCTACCTCAAGATTGTTCAACCTATGCCATCAGCATGAATCTCAACCAAGCAAGGCCACGTGATAGAGTGGAATAAATGGAGGAAACATAGAAGGTTGTCACAATAGACTACATCAAGTTGGGTCATTAACTAGCACAGAAATATCAAGAGATCACAAGAATGAAATCCATAGTCGAACACCTCAATCCAAAGGCTAAGGCCAAGGATACAGAGCTCACAAAAATGACATCTAATTTGTAGATTTGCATCACTATTAAGATCTTCCAAATGGAAGCTAACTAAAGAACCCAACTACAAGTCCAAGTAGCAAAACTAAAGGCCACGATAGAGGGCCTAAAAAATGAGAAGGAAGCCACATAAAATAATTTGCAGCAAAAGGAAGTAGAGTTATTGCATTCCCAAAATATTCTTTTAGATTCCATAAGTGCACAACAACAAATGCAGCAAGAGTCCCAGGCCAGAGACCAATAAATTCAACAACTAAAGAGTGGCCTCATTGCCCACCCCAAACCATAGATGTCTTCCCAATGATCCAATAGCTATATGTATCATATTGGGAGAGGATCAAAAATGCGGCTTCACACTCAACACCAACACTTGGATTTATCATTGACTTTCAACAATTAAGCACGCAAGTGAGTGCATCTATCTAGAGAAAACCCCACCTTTGTCTCTCCTAAGGTCGAAGATTCATATCTTCTAGCTAAGAAGCTATATAATGCAATAGATGAGACACTCCAAGTAGTAGGGGTCACCAACCAAAGGCAAGTGATGGGAAAGGTCAATGAGTATCTGAGTTGCAACAAGGTAGTATCCAAATGCAAGGAATATATATATGCCTTAAAGCGAGTGGTTCAGGAGATGAAAGGACACATTAAATAAATGGTTTTATTAGGAATCCCCTTCCCATTCCTCTCCAACAACATGGCCCTCTCTAAGGACAAAAACTAGGGACTATTGGTCATAAAGCATAACAACCAGATTGTCTTTACGAGCCTGAGACAAATTTAAAATGTCTCTGAAGAGGAGGCTATTTTGTAGCCCCTCACCTAGCCTAAATTTTAGATACGGGAAACTGTACAAGGTTTGAGTAGCTTCTTCTTTAAGGAGATAATTGACCTGGATAAAGCTTTTGAATCTCTAAAGAAGAAGGATCAACCTTCAGAAGAAGAATGGACACCTCTAAAGGCTACCTTTTAGAAGCTATAAGTATTGTAGGCTTTCCTTTTTGTATTTTTGTTTCTTTTTGTGTGAATTGGAGATTTTAGGTTCTTCATCCATAGGAATATTCCCCCTACAAGTTTCTAGAACTATGGATCAAATCCATGCTTTTGAGTTATGAGTGTTATCTTCTCATTGGGATGTATTTGTGCGAGTCAACCATCTTATACCAACCTCTTTTCCTCCAAGCCCTTTATAAACTTCATTTTTATGTATTGGCTTCCCTAATTGTGACACATGGAGCCCCCATGCTCATTTTCCTCAAATAATGCTCAGCTCTCTCCAGAGATAGTGCCAAGGCACCATGTTATGGCTCCAATATTATCAGCACATAAGAACTAAAGGAAACTTAAAGGTGAGCACAAACTTCCATGTGGCATCACAATGTGCTTCAAAGAATAAAGGAGTTACCTTCCTAGGAAAATGATGCATCATTGGTTGAGAAACATGGACCTCGTTCCCATCAAGGACTTTAGGAGTTGTTCAAGTGGGGCACCTATCATCATTGGGAAATAATTGGGCATTAAGGTTGTGCCATATACAAGATCCATAGATCATACACGCATGTGAGCCAAAGCACTCTCTTTCAGCTGTGGTAGACTCATTATGAGAATGAATGTGAGGCTCCAGGTATCCTATGAGGCTCCAGAATTCCTACATGGTTTAGATGTGGTTTTCTTTTGCCTTGAATTCCTCAACCATGAAGGTTCGTTGGGCTTATATATTGGGGATTTAATCTTTTGAAGCTCTCTCTAGGGGGTTCTTTAGTAGTTAATTTTGATAATTGTTACTTGAGGGAATGACATTGTAATAATTTTAGTTTTGAATAGATATAGTATAAGTTCTTGTTTTCATTCTCAGAACTTAGTAGGTGCCCCTAGCTGGAAGGATTGAATGGCTTATATTGTGCATTTGGGCCTTTGTATTTTGTTCTCCACCCAAAAATGAAGAGGATGTGGTGTTTTGTGTTAAATGGTGTGGAATTAATAGTTGTTTGTTATTTTTGTTCTTTGATTCTATAATGTAAGATTTTTTTGCTATTGCAAACTTTAAATCATGCATGTGCTCCTTTAAACTGTCTATAATTTTTTAAAGTTTAATCTATATTATGTTAGGAATGGAAATAAGAGTAATTTTGATGCATTTCCTTAGTTAGCTTTCACTTTAATTTTTTCTTGATTTTCTTTTTGCCCATTTTATCACAAAAAATTCAAAGAGCTAGTTCTAAAATTCTAGGGGTCGCTTCACAAATAACAATCTCAGTCCCACATCTGCAAAGCTTCCCATAGGATGTTGTTTTCCTAGAGTGAATTTTTTAAGCATCAACAATTACATAAGAATGTCTTAGTCTCTGCTTTACAATATATTCTTTCTCTATCTCTTCTATTGGTTTCTTCCTATTTTATCATCTATTACATACATATGTCAATGCTTAGTCTCTTATAGAGATGTGACCCTTATAGGGTACCCCTTAACCTATCTCCCTTATTAGGTAGATTCTTGCACTTGATTTGTCGTGGATTGTGTTAGGTTCTTCTATGTGTCATGTACTCTACCAACATCATCCCCCCTTTCAAAATCATGTCTTGTCTTCAAGACGTGCTTCAATTACCTAAGAGAATGTGTTTTTATATAGTTGAACCTAGTGCTATGTTCCATTTGTTGTTTTTCTTGTTGGAGTACTTTTATGTGCCCTTGTGTTTTTATTTGAGTAGTCTCTACCTCCATAAGATTTGTAGGGATCTTATTTGTTGTGTGGCAGCTTTGGCTTCTAATAGTATTTTGTAGAGGTGTGCAATTTGGATGCTCACTATTTCTCTAAGTTGTTTCACTTGCATCTTTATGATTTCCCTTTGATCTTGTAGTTGCTATAGCTATGTATGTGTGTTCTCTAGTTAGGCCCTTATTGCTCCATCCATGTATTTTTAATGGATCATATGATGTTGCATCTTGTGTTATCTGGCCTTCCAATTCTGATATCTAATCTTTGAGTGCCTTTGTAAGAATAATCCATTGGAAAAAAAATTGATAGAGGATAATAGTCTCTATGATGCTATTCTCTACATTCTTTATTTTTTTCTGACCGGTAGAGGTCTACCACATATTTTTGTAGCCTCTTCTATGTTCTTTAAAATTTCTTGTTGGGCCTCTTGTCTAATTCTATATTTTGTGCCTTGATGTCTGCTTGGAGGCCATCCACTAATTGTTTGAGCTACTATGGTAGTGGAAGGGAGGTGTCCCTTTGCATCTGTGGAATGGAGTTTTGTAAAGTTTATAATGCTTCTTCCAATTTCTTCGTATTATATACATGTTGTAGGATTTCTTCCCTTGCACTAGCATGAAAAATATCTCCCAATTCTAACTTTTATAGTGGTGAGATATTTTCCAGATTGACTTGTGAACCCTTTAATAGAAGCTATATCAACTAAGGAATGGGTTTTGGATAAAGTTGTTTCTATTGTACTAAAAAATCATTGATGCATTGGATGGGAGAAATTGATGTAGTTGCTTCCTCCTCCTCTTCTTGTGTTTGTTCCTCTTCCACATATATGTGTAGTGAACTTCTTACTAGAGAGGGTGAGTGTTACCTGCTACTCTGTACTTTCCTCTGCAAGCATGGAATCTATTATCTATTTGTTTATTATGGTGGTTTCTCCTAGATTTTCACAACTTCTTGTTGACCCCCCATTAGAGTATATTATTTTATTTTTCTAGATTTCTTGGGCTTGGGCTTGTATCAATTGTTGTTTTTTATTTGCAGCAAGATTTATCCCTACTTCTGTGATTGTTTTTCCTTTTATTTCCTCCTTTTCTTTAAGGAATTTATCCCTTCTTTCCCAAATTGTGGAAACAATAACTTGTGGGAAGTCTTTGATAGCCTCCTTAGGACTTTTGTCAAACTTTATTATATG
This sequence comes from Sequoia sempervirens, assembly GCA_007258455.2. Classification (NCBI taxonomy): domain Eukaryota; kingdom Viridiplantae; phylum Streptophyta; class Pinopsida; order Cupressales; family Cupressaceae; genus Sequoia; species Sequoia sempervirens. The sequence continues at coordinate 81,475 of VDFB02001589.1, read as the reverse complement.
CATTATTTAAATTTATATGATTTTATCTTTATTTTCTTGGTCTGCATCATCATACATAGATAGAATTTACGGAAGAATATTATGATAGATGATGGTGTTGATAGTTTCCATCACATTGATGGAGGATTGTGGTTGCTCCTCTACTTTTGGATGTTGAATTTTGACCATCTGAGTTTTATTTTTCTTCTATTGTAGTTTTTGAACTTCTTCAACTTCTTGTTCTTCTTCCTCTTTTGCCACAAAAGTGATGATTTTTCCTTTCACCACTTGTTTATGCCTTCTCTTGCATCCTTTCTTCTCCACACTCATTTGCATTAGTTCCTTTGTTACCTCTTGTACCTCTTAAACCTCCAAAGTTGTTACCATTTGGGAAGAAGATGTTGGCTCTTCTGACTGGGTACTTGCAGTGCTATGCAACCTTTTAGACCTTCATGTAGTAGGTGTGCATGCTTTCAAAGCTAGTGATAAAGAGGATAGTTTTGTAGTATATTTTGGTGGGATACCCCACTGCTTGTGTAATTTCTCCTTATTCTTCTCAATTTTTCTTCAGTTTTCTTCTTATGGATCTAGTCTATTATCTCCTTCTAGGTACCAAATCTCTCTGCATTATGATATTTTGGATTACTTAGGATGTCTTCCACATATGCATTTACCTCCTTTTGTGAAACATCATATGGAAGTTTTGGGATCCATGTTGTTTGTGGCTCCACCACCTCCATGTAGGTGTAATCTTTTTATACTAAAAATGTAAATGTGTTTGTGTATTACTTCACAGACTCATAAGGAATGCACTTTTGTGCTTGCATCTACTACTAGAAACTCTTGAAGAAGCCTCGATATCTTGTGGTATAAGTTTGTTTGTCTAGAAATGGGAAAGTATGCATCTTTATTTGAGCAAATACCGATATGTGATTTTGCTATACTTTGCCTTTAAAACTCGAGAGCTCGTTGAGGGAGTAGAAAACTAGGCATATCAAGAGTGTTTTATAGAAAAAATTGTAGCAAGAGGTCATTATATTTTGTAATTTTTCCATGATTTTCTCTTGTATCACCTCACAAAGGTTGAACTCTTTCCCCTCTACCACCATTTGGTATGTTGTGTGGATTTTTGTTCTAGTGGTGGAGTCATCCCTATTTACATAGTAAATTTTGTAGGCACTCTAGGTTTTGTAATCACTTGAATGCTTAGGCTTTGTGCATTTGGTGTTGCACCTGTAAGCTTGGTGATGGTATCATTTGTTACAAATTTCTTTTTCGAGACTTCCCCAACCATGCTTAGTCTTGTTATCACATGGATTGCCTCCTTTATTATGTGGTATGGTTTGTCCAAATAAATGAATTCATCATGGACTTTTCTTAGTACCAATCTAACCCAGTCATTCTCATCACAAACTAGGTAACCCTTCCATGCATCAAGGTGTTTCCTTCCCACCTCTTAATATTGTGGTAAATATGAATCTTGATCCAAAGCAAGTAGATTTACCTCAGCTCCTTGAATTGTGTATGATCAACCTTCACTATGGATTCATGAATTTATTTCCTTATATTCTTTGTGTATAATACATCTATCAAAACACTTGAGAAAGTGACATCTTTATCGACCTCTATGGATTTGAATGGGTACATTTTATATTTGGGTTGGGGTTTCTTTGTTACATCTACTAGATTTGGGGTTGCCATTGCTAGGAACTATATGAAATATTGTAGCAGAGCTCAAGTTAGCACAAGTGTTTGGAATGAAAAGTAAACTAAGTGAAGTTGTGGAGTTGTTAAATAGCCTTGTTTTGGTAGCCACATTGATGCATCTTTCATGTTATCTTTCACAGGTTTTTATAGCCATTTGAAATTCGTGTATGTTAACAGTTTGTTTTTGTTATTTAGAATTATATGTTACATAATATATAATTTGCATATTTTTAGGTTTTATGATTTTATCCATTTGGTAGGTGGTAGTGTTTAAGTCTTGCACCATTCACATACTCTATGATGTGATTATCATCTAATGTCTTTAATCGCACTGCCCCTAATTCTATAATTTCACTAATAAAGTATGGTCCTAGCCATCTCACCTTTAATTTTCCTTGATTTTTAAATTTGTTTTCATAAATTAATACTAAGTCCCCTACTTGAAATTTTTTGTGTGGAGGTTCTTGTCATGCCAGGCCTTTTTTCTTTGCCACTCTACATTTTGATTATATACTACAATGAATCTATCCTCATCCAACTTTTCTAGTTCTTATATTCTTTGCACAAAGTATTTGTTATCATCCAACCGCAAAGTTAGTTTGCTACATAGATTTGGGATTATGATGTTCATGGGGACTATTGCATTAGTCTCATGGACCAGTTGAAATGGTGTAAGCTAAGTAATCCTCTTATATAATCCAATGTCCGATAATCCTAAAGCACCGCAAGTGTTTTAATTTCCAAATCCAGTCTATTACCTTCACACATTTTGTAAGTGTTGTGTCAATGATCTTATTTAAAGCCTCACTTGCTTCATTTTCCTATGGGTGATAAGGTGAGCTCCTATTGTGTGTAATCATGAAGTTTTGAAATACTTCCACAATTACTTTATTACCAAAGTGCTTCCCTTGATCACTTACTATTGTTAGTGGGAAGCCATATCTAGTGATTATATTGTCATAAAGGAATATTGTGGTAGCCTTTGCAGTACAATCCCTAGTGGATTTTTCCTCTAACTCGTTTTGTTAAGTATTCAACTTTGGTGATGATAAATTTTTCCTTAGAGTGATTGGTTGGTGGATCAATTGGTCCTATAAAGTCTATATCCCATTTCTCAAATGGTATTTGTGTTAGGACTAGTTTTAATGGCATGTCATCTCTTAACAATAGGCTTTCCCACCCTTTGACATATGTCACAATTCCTAGTATATTATTTAGCATCTTTGTGTAGTGTTGGCCAATATAATCTAGCTAATTTAACACTTTTTATTGTTGCCTCTCCATAATTATGACCCCCTACTATTCCTTTATGGGCTTCCTTTAGGATAGCTTCTCTTTCATGTTCAAATACTACTCTTCTTGTTATTTCATCTTTCCCTGTGTGATGTAACTCTCCTTCCATCAATGTGTATGGTAGGGACTTCCGTACAAGTGATTCTTTCACTTGTGGTGAGATATCTGATGGAAATTCACCTTTTGATAGTAGTATAGCAATGTTATGGAGCTCCCCTAGTACTGTATTTATTATGAAAAAGTGTGCACTAGGTAGATCTTTTAGCTAGTCTTCCATTTCTTCTCTTGTCTCTATCCTTGATATATAGTCTAGTCCCTTATTATGTTAACCCGGTTTCACCATTATCTTTAAATCAAAATCTTGAAATATAAGTGTATCCATCAGCATATTCTCCCTTGTGTCACCGATCTATTAAACAAGTATTTTAAGGGTTTTTGGTCTATAAATAATATAAATGGTGTTGAAAGGAGATAATTTCTAAACTTTTTTAGTGCATACACCATAGCTAAGGATTCTCTTTCAATGGTGGTATAATTATTTTCTACCTTAGAGAGGTTTATACTTGTAAATGCTATAGGGTGATTTGTGTTTCCCTTAGGCTGAGCTAATATTGATCCTATAGTGATTCCTGAGGCATCTATATGGACATGAAAGGGTGTGTTCCAATCTAAGAAAATGAGGATTGGTGCCTCCATAAAAAAAATTTTAGTGTATCAAATGCTTGTTGATATTCATCAGTCCATTCAATGCTTTTACCTGATTTCTTTTTTTGTAGTTCCTACATGGGGACAATTATTTCAATATATCTTTTTGTAATTTTTTGGTGATATCCACTCTAACTTAGAAATGTTTCCTCTTTCTTAGCAGCGATGATTTCTTTCTCAATTTCGGTCCTTGAAACATTTTCCCTTTGGATAAATCCAAATGATTCAAAGATAATTTGATTGCCTTTCTTTACCAAGCCACCACTCCATTCTTCAATAGCCTTTTTGAAAGTTTTACAACTCTTCATTTTACTCACTACTTCTTTTCCTATCATCATCATGGGATTAGAGGATGATTCAGCTTGAGAAACTAGTTGAGGGGGAAGATCAAAGACTGATTTTAAACATTTAGTTAAACCTTAACTTGTTTCTTTAATTCATCCTTACTCTCCTTATCCTTTTTAGATCACTCAACCATCCTTGTTGCTGATACCTAGAAGTTATGTACATATATTTCTCTTGTAGGAGGTCCCAAGTTAATCTTATCAATGTCAAAGTCACTCGTGATCACCTAAGTAACCTCTTTATGTGAAATAGGACATGAAACTTCTAGACACAGATTCCCTAAGCTATCATCATCTATAAGCCTAGCAGTAGTCTTCAATTTTTGGGCTTGGGAGTTCCTTGAAATAATTGACCCACCATATCTTGCTTCGGAAGATCTAGCTGCACTACAGGTTCCTTTTCCTTGACACTATATCTTCTAGCCAAATAGGGTTAACATGAACAGTGGTCGCCTTAGAACTAGAAGAGTCAAATAATGTTCTTTTTGTCGGAGGAGTGTTCACTTGTATGTTTTATGATGAAATTGGGGAAGACCTCTATTTAAAAATTTCATTTACCTCCCTAATAAGTGATGATTGACAAGATGAAGAGGGGGTATTGATTTTGAGGCTCCCTAAATCCTCTTCTCTTCGATCAACCTCCTTGTCCTTACCTAGGTTTGGTAATGTTATCACTCAATATTGCACCCTTGATAAGTTGAAAAACTTAGCTTATTGGTGAAACATGGAATCCTTTTTAGGTTTGTGGGTCACCTATGATGGAAAGGAACCTCCCGAGAGGATCAGTCGCCTTGATACCTCACCTAAAATGAACTAAACTATAGCTTTACTAAGAAAAAGAATAGAAGGAAAGCGTTTCAAAATGAAACATAAGATCCTACTAAGGTGATGCACCAAAAAGTGTTTTTTTCTCATATTTGAACTAATGTTTTAACACACAACTTAATCAACTACTTGGTTGTTTATGTACAACATCAATGTTTGGAATACCTATGTATTAGTATTTCATGGAAAGGTCTATGTTTTTACAGCTTTTAGAAGGAAGAGAAGTATTATTCCTCACAACTAACCTCTGTTTAAACAGTGACACAAGCAATGACCTACACAAATATACCCTTTCTACTTGAAAAATGATGAAAATATGACATTCATTCAAGGTTTTGTATATGAAAATCACAAAAATGACATCAATTAATTCACATACATAATGGAAACATAATTCTTGAAGGCCAAAAGTGCTCAACTTTATTGATAGAAGGTGTTTCTTACAACAAGACAAGTTTGAAAATGATTGATTTGCTCTTGAAAAATATGAAAATTCCACTTGTTCTTCAGCCTCAAAAACTGATTTTTGAGTTACAGGAAAAAAAAATTGCAAAAAGAACTATTCAAGTTACAAGGCTACTTCAAAATCATGCAAGAACTAACTAACAAAGTGAGACTAGTTTCCTTTATGGCTAGCCTATGTTGGAGAGAGAGTAGGACAGCATCAAAGACTATTAAATGACTCCTTCATAACTATTGCTGACATTTTGACTTTATCTTGGTTGCAAGAAAAAGGTCTTATCTTTACTTGACTGTTGGAAAAGCTCACGAATCTTCTCTCAACCTCTCTAGATACTTGAATTTGTCCATTATTGTTCAAGTTGCCTCCTAGATTCCCTCAACTTGTTAGACAGCTCATTCAAACATCCTAGATGTTCTCCAAGTGCTCATTACTCCCCAAACTGCTCATAAACATCTTCTAGATGCCTATGATTAACATTCAACTAGGCAATAAATCTTTTAACCATTGCCACCTTCATACATTAAGCTTTTCAAACATGTGCAAAAGAGTTTAAAAGGTCAAAACCATCCTAAGGGCATGAGCGAAATTTGAGGATGAGATCTTGGCACATTTATATTCATTGTCACTTTAACAACTTCACTATTTAGACTATGCCTATTTGAGATTGACCCTTAATGGACCGTGATCAATGACATTTAGCCCCCTGATTATGGTTGACTCCTCTCCTCAACCTACTGTCCTATAGCTTGTCATGACACCTTGTTTGCAGCCCTATATGATTCCCTTTAGTGTGGGAAGATGGAGGACTTCTACAATGAATTGGAGATATTTTTCTTGCCATGTAACATAACTATCCAATATATGAATGTTATGCATGTTCATCACACTCAGACACTCCTTTATTGATCACTATCTTCTATTAGAAAACCATTAGACTGTATTTGCATGAATTATCTATGTGATCTCATGACATTTTGCTTTGTAGCCTCTATGACCATCACTATGTGAAGGATTATCCTGTTAAATCATGACTTATACAAGGAATCCTCTATACTGTTATCTACCCTATCTAGAGAACCTATTACTTCCATTCTTCAAGAGACTACCAAAATCTTCAAATTCTTCCATCAATGATCAAACCATTGTCTTTTTGATATTTGACCTTTTGGCACCATTATCTGACAATTTTACTCACTATCCATGGATTGTAAACTGTCATTATGCTTATTATATACCTGACTATCATTTTATATTGTGGCATATTGTTATGATATTTTTATCTCTATTCATCTCACCTCTATTCACACTCTTTCTTCAATATTCAAGATCTCTTCTCTATTGTTCAAGCTTGGGTGATTTGAAAATGGTAATGAATTGTTCAAAACTCTATCATTTTGATGTGTAATCCTTTATGATAAGGTGTTCTCTCTTACTCTTTTCAAAGTCCTTATCTCATTCACTGCTCAGTCCTCTTGAGAAACAAGGCTATTACCCAGTTCACTATTCATAGCCACTCATCATTTGTTTTCCAGCCTTTATTCTACCCTTGTATTGAAGGTCTTATAAACTCTTCCTTTTTAGCCACATGTAGGTGATCTGCCATCTTTATAGTTAAACTTCGTTACTATCTCCAATACTATCATTTATCTATAGTCACCAAATTAAATTCCATCATATTGATTGTCTTTATGTATGTGTGGCAATCATGACTACTTTATGGTTGTTTACCTCATCACTGTGTGCATATCATTATAACTATATAGGACTGTCACCTTGTAGGTACACCTAATCTGAAATAAATCGATGAAAAATTAGTCCATTATCTATTGTTTCCCTCTTAAAGTTTGTATGAACAACCACTATATTTCCCTTTTACTATCCTTTTATACTCCATATGATGATTTTAAGACTATCCCTTCCCATTGTTTGAGCACCCTACATTTATCAACTTGGTCACTTGTCATTTCATTTGCCACTTTGAAAAATTTTATGCTTATCATATTTGGATTTAGCCCTCTTCTCATATGAATGTTCTCCATACTCATAAATGACGTCACCTAATCCATCCTTACTGTCACATACTCTTTTGAATCTACCACTACATTTGGTCACTACAACATTTGAATCCCCTTGAGTATTATGTCCATGCCCCTTTGGGATTTCTATAGATTATGCTTGTTATGACTATCCTATCCAAAGGTTTTGCTCATGAATACCTTCATAAAAATTAATACAACACTCTCATTCCTCTTGGAAGATCGTTCACTCCACCCTCTATGACGGTCACTCATTCTAATGTCATGAAAATATCTCATTCCACCTATTGAAGATCATAAACTCTATCCTTACTATCAAGATCATTACACCATTGTACATTGATAAAAGCACCTACTTTTTACTGCCCTTTGGAAACATAGCCTTCATGCCATTTCCTACTCTCTCTTGACACTATCACTCACTATCATGTTGTTGTACATTACACTAGAGGTAGTTTCCATTGCTCACACTATATTATTTTAATTTGAGCATATAAACTTCTCTAATGCCTAGGAAAGCCCTCTACATTTTGTCATCTGCCCTCCCCTTTTAATATGATTTTCTCTCTTGGGCTACTCTTCATATGGGTCATCTTTTTCTCATGGAATTTCCACTTTTAATCTACTATCATCATGCTCTTCTTAATGATTGCAGGTTGTCTCCATCATGGATGAAAAGACTGTCAAACTTTATTCTTTCTTTCATTATTTGACTTTCTCAATGGACATCACTTTGGTAATAAAACAAGAAATACCAAAAGCTATAGGGCTAATTGGAAACTAGAACAAGGCTTGACAGGGCTATAAACCTACACACAAGTCTAAGTTGGAGTCTTTCCAAATAACAAAGGTTAAGACATGGCAAGGTCAAAGAATAAGGGTTTAGACCTGAGAAGACTCCTTAACATACCACACCACTTTTAGCTCTTTCATGGGACTTGAGGACTATCACTTTCTTGAAGGTTTGTCACTTTCACATAGAAAACTCATTCATTATCATTTTATATTTTTCTTATCTAGATTCAATGATTGCAACCAAACAATCTCTTCACCAGTTTCATGCAAAATTTTAGAATCATTGCCCTTAACCACAAAACTCTTTATCACTCTATCATCTATATCATTATGCATATCACTTCCCTTCTAGAGGAATCCTATTGTCATCATGGTTTTAGAATATGATACATTCTTTCCATTGTTACACCAGTAACACTATGTTGTGTTGAATTTGGTAACCTTTAGTCACTCTTTTGATTCTTTTCTATACCTCTTTACACATATCTTGTATCTATTTTAACACAATTATCACTTGTATTCTCATTCCACCATTGAATTTATTTTAGGATAGATAGAGAATTCACCTTCAATACTAAGCACATAGGAAACTCAAAGCAACCTCTCTAAGTTTCTGCCCAAATGATTGATCAACACCAAATGAAAAAAAAGCATTTATTTTTTTCATTTTTTACTATTGATTAGCCAGTGTGGGATCTTAACAAGGATTTACTACTTTTGCTTCCTGAGCATTGTCTCTAAAACTTGGTACTACAACTTCATTTATTTCTTAGACAATCACATTATACTTCCTAACTAACCTAGAAGATGACCAAGAGATTTGAACTCCTAACAAGATATTTATTACATTTCCTGACAAAGATCAAAACTTCAAGAAATATAGGGCATACCTACCTTATTGCAATGATTTGAATCCATGCCCTGCTACGTGGATGTAGTGCTAGTGAAGACCCTTGGAAAAAAAACTCCAATATATGCAACATGCCTGAAAAATCTAGATCTCAGCAACGTGGTGAAATCAATAGATGCCTTCAAACTATCAATCCACGCCTCTTTCTAAGCTAGCAACATGATGGCCTCTTTCAGCACCATTAAGTTGCTTGTTTAATGCCATCTTACCTAAAAACACTAGACCTTAGCAGTGTGGATTAAGTGAAAGATGAAACCTATTCCCCAAGCTTGGCGCCCAAAGACTTGGTCTAATTCTTCTCTTACCTTTTTACCATTTTGTTGTATTCTCTCTCTTGTCCTTTTCCACCATGCTATTCCTTATGTTTTCTTTTTCATAAACACTTTTAAAATTTAACATCTTCAAGAAAAATGGCTCTTAAAACACTAAGTGTTAATATCTTTTAGCGACCTCTCAGAGATGTTTGCTTGCTAAACATGGTGACCAGCTACCTTACACAATCCATTGGGCATAGAGTCATGAAGAACTTGACAGGACATACAAAAATCAGACCTTGCATACTGTTGTAACACTTCAAAACAGTTCATGAAAACTTCAAACTTATTCAACCTACCTAAGAAGACTCAAAACTAGACTGAAAACAAATGACCAACTGTGCATCAACACTTGGAGGAATGAAAAGACTACTAAAACCTACATGCAACAACACTTATTGACTTAAAGAACGTATCCTAGTATTTGTTGATCATCAAAGCTTATGCTTCTCCAATAGTCTTATGGGAAATTCAGCGAGTGGGGGACAAATTGCGTCTCACTGAATACCTCTGGGGTTTTTATAGAAATTCGGCTCTTCTTTTGGGGTTTTAAGATAAGGGGAGAAAGGAAATGTAAATATAAAACATAAAAGGAAATGCGCCAAAGCTTTTACAACATTTCAAACCCAAATTATTCCTATGATTGATATAAAAGACGAAATGCCACAACCCCTCATTGTCCGAAAGAGAACGAACAACAAAGGCTAACTTCAAGCATAGTGTAGACTTTCAGATCTTTCCGTAGGAAGTGTTCATTGAGGTTTGATCAAACATAAAGATTTCTTATGAGTAAAAGAACAATATTCTAGAAATTACAAGAACTCTATCTCCTAATACAGCATAGCATAACAGAATAATAACAACTTTAAGAAAAAGAGAAAAGTCCAATGACATAGTCCAATTCTCCTAAGCTACTATTTCATCATACAAGCATAAAGCATGGAAATCTGCTACTTAAACTATCTGAATATAGCTTTCAAGACATAGTGTTTCATTCAAAATGACAATATAAAGAAAGAAAGCTTGAAAAAGGCCATACATGCACAGTCTCAATAAATTCTCCTCAATAGTTTGTGCTTCAATTATAAATTGAACTTTGAAATAAAGGTCAAATGCCAATCCAACAATAGTTTAAACCTTAATAGATATAACATACATACCAAAATAAAGTAGTTTTGTACTTTGCTTCTGAAAATAATTCTAAAAACCTTAAGAAAACTAAATAAAACACTTCTTCAACAAAGAAACAGTTCCTTGGAAAATCTAACCCTTCTTTTGATCGTCACTTTCCTCTTATAGCCGCTAAAAGAAAGAAACACCGCCTCAGCTCAGAAGTAATCACTGCCAGATGTTGATACTTGATAGCTCGTAATATGATCGTAAACCCTTGGTTAGGTCGCAAAAGATCTTTTCTCATTAACTCCCAACAACTGCATTAATGTATTTTAGATATTTTAAAGATAGAAGCCTATACACAATCAAATCCTAAAAACAATAGTCTGGAAAAAGAATCCCGGTGACTAATCACATCATCTTGAAGCATCAACTTGAAGCTTTTGTCCTGAGAAACAAGAAAAGAAAAGCCAAAAATTTTTGATAGTCTCCAAAAGATATTACTTCATAAGAGACATAGTCTTCCTTTGATAGAGAGATGACACATCACGTGGTCAGAACCTTATGCTTTCCAAAGAATGTTTTTGTAGCAAATTCTCGTCATCCTGACATGTGTCTTGGGCACTTCTTCGAAAAGAAAATGATAAGGGAAATTTGTGCAACCACCCCATGGCGCATCGCCTGTCTTCCTTACTGGCCTTTCATTAACCCAAACACTTCCGCAATCAAAAAAAAAGGAAACCAAAGATTGGAAGGCTAGGGAAATAATAAGAAAAACAACTTCATAGTTTTGGTGACTCATAGGTGCCTTCACTTGCAGAGGTATGAACCCAACTCTTTGTAAATTTCTGAAGTTTTAGGAAGGAGTGTTGTGCCTGCCATTCTTCTTTAGTTGGTAAAGACATACTAGGGATGAGCCTATAGGCTTGATAAAGTTGGAAAACTTCTTTGAAAGACATGACCCCCCACCTTGCAGTAACCACTCCAAGGTAATGATAAAGGCAGGAAAGGCAAAAAATCTCGTGCTCAACCTCATCAGTTGTATGCACCGTGCTTGAACTTGGGAGTTCTGCAACAATCCGATCCATTTGTTTGATAGCCTTTGTAATCTACTCCACTATCTACACATTTCCGTCTAGGGAGAAAAGGGGAGGTAGCCTGTAATTGATCAAAACATTAAAGTCCTTTTTGATCTCTTCAACTCTCATTGCCAACACCACCTGGCAATCTTTGCACCTTTTGGCAACCTTCTGGGAGTTGACAATTTCACTGGCCTTAATGTAGGTGATTCTTCGATCAATAATTCTGGCATCTTTTAGAACCTCATTAGAAGCCACACAAAGTCTAGAAATGAAACTTTGTGATTCTGCCACTCAAGTGTCACATGCTTGCAGAACGTGATCAGTCATTAAGCCAATTTTCCCATTTATTTCCTAGACATCCTTCAAGAATTGAAAGATGGGCCTAAGAACAAGGCAGCTACAATCCACTCTCAATGTGAAGATACCAATATTTTTAGCAGTGGGAGAGACTCGATCTCTTGAGCAATAGCCAACTCTTGATTGAGCTAAGTCTCCTTAGTCCTTGCATTTTCCTCTATTTGACCCTCTTCTTTGAAAGTGTTTGCCAACTCTGAGCTTATTCTTTGTACCTCTAAATCACGGGTCTACAATGTAGACACGACCTCTTATTTTTCTAGCTTCAATTTTTCCATGTCCGCTTGTGCCTTCCTTACGCTGTCAGGAAACTAAGATCGAACATTACCCAGCTATTTCTGTAAGTTTTCTTAAGTACTTTTGTACCCCACATTGGTCTGATGCTAGATGGGGAGATCATCTTTTAACCTCTCAATTTTGGCATGTAGCGAACTTGTTGGCTTTGTGCTTCTTCAAGCAATCTTGAGTCTTCCCCTTGCTTACCCTGAATCTGGATTATGCGGGCCAACTCGACATCCTTAGCCTTGAGCTCCATTTGCAATCTGCCCACTGTTTCCCTTACATTTACCAAGTTTGTCTCATGCTTTTTTAACTTTCTATCTAGCCTTTCATAGTCTAAATATACCACTTGTTGGGTGGTCTTAGCTAAGACCACCTTGTCGCATGGATACATTTCAGCTAGATTTAGGCCTGTCATCTAGATGTCATAATCCTCCAGCTACATCTACTATGCAGGCTTAGCCACGAGCGATGTCATGGTGCTGATCAAGAGATAATTACTCTCCTCGTAACAAGCGTCGATCTTCTTAGTAGCTAGCAACTCAACATTTTTCATTAGCTTCCTCTATTTAGCATTTCGTCGAGCCATCTTTGTTGCATTAAAATGATCCTAGAGGGTTTGAGGAATGTCAATGTTTTGTGTTGCAATAGGGGCATCGGGAGGGAAACCAAAATGGGTAACAGAGGGGGAGACCTTAGATGTATGAGTATGGGGAGAGGCGAAAGGGAGTTTTATCATGGAAAAGGGTGGAACACCCAGCTAAGACTTAACAAGGGATTTACCAACAGAGGTAAATAGAGACATGGTTGGGTAGAAAGATGTTTGCTCAGAAGTTGTCAGTCTAGGAGTGGGGGTTAGTATGGATGTTTCAGCTCTTTCAAGAGGGGCCCTTGATAGGGCGAATAAAGAGTCAGTAGTGGCTAAGATAGATGTTTCTCCTTCAGCATGAGGGATAATATCGAGAATTTCATTCCGAATAGGAAAAGATGTATTCAGGACAATTAAGTTAGGGCCCAAGGACAAAGAATTCCTTTCCAAAGGAGGAGGAGAGAGGTAACCAAAGATGTGGAAATAGGAAGAAAAGAAGGAGTAAAACTTACCTGAACCATAGTGGTCGACACATCCTGGAAAGCAGACTCCACTTCTTCACCTCGGGCCGGCATATTAGATATGCCTAGACCTTCAACCCACCTTCTTTTTTCACGACCAAAATTGACATGCTCTGCTCTCCTGATGACCGATCCCTCTGAAGCGTAGCCCTCAGCAACTGCAATGGATGACACTCTTGTAGACCATCGGGGTTTCTTTCCTTTACTCTAGGCATTGGAGGCGGACAGAGCTCATAAATCCTTTTGCCTTGAATCTCTGTAACTATCGGATTCTCGAGGTCAGGGAGTCTGGCACGAAACTTTTTCTGCATCAATTTCATGGCTGGTTCCTGGATTACTGTTGTCAAAGCTAGCCTCCTTATCATAAATATACTCGAATTCCTTTTCCTATGGGAATTGTCTGACAAGAAGGTTGAGACAACGCAAATCATCTCAGAACCTCCATAAATTTTCCTTCTTCCTTTCTGACCAGTCCTTCTTTAGCTATGTATTAATGGACTTATTTATTAGAAGGTTCATGTCATACAGGACCTTCGATTTGTAGAAACTCGGCCATTATAGTCACTTGAAAGGAATATGATTCAAGTCAATGTATACCTCCACACCTTCTCGAGTTATGTTCTTCCTCCTTTCGAAGTATCTCGCTCCTCATGCTTTACGCTATAAATTCCCTATGGGTTATAATCCCACTTATCACAAATGATGACTAGGCCCAAAGCCGCTAATAGATCCTTGAGTTCCTCTTTGCAAAATTGCTTTGTAAGCTATACCTGATTGTTAGCAATATTGAGAGGGAGGAATACAACTTCATCTTGTTTCTTCCCATGCCAAAGATCTTGTCAACAACGGTCACCTAGCGACATTCCTCCAGTGTGAAAACTCCCTATTACAAACCTAGGGAGTTGAAAAGACTCATTGGGAAAACCACAAAAACTAATAAATGTGAAATTTGCACCTAGGAAATAATCCACTAGGTTGGGCGAGATCCTCATCCATTGTAGAACCTTAGGAGAGAAATTACCCATAGGGTGAGGTAACAATTCTTGGAGTACAGGCCTCAAAAATTAATCTGCAAACCCATAATAATACCCTATTCTAGAAAGAAAATGGGTTCACATAGAAACTGGCTGAAGACAGTTCCTTTCATCCAGCCTAGACACTGGCACATTTTTCCCAAAATATTCAAAATTTTGATGTAAAACCAAATGAGCCAAGAAGGAAGGGTACCTGAATTTAGAATCAGTCTCATAATTGTTTAGCTAGTTAAACATGTTCCCAGCTATCTCCTCGGCAAAATCATAGTGCCTCTAGAATTTTTCTTTCTTTCTCTCAAAAGCTAAGACAAACTGAAAAGGAAGAACCTAGGTATCATGGTCAAGACCAAATAGCCAGGCCAGCATCGAGAATACTGCATGTTTGTCCCTCTTGAATATATCATATGATAAAGGGAATGAAACATGACCTCTATCTAGTTGTTCCCTTGTTTCTTCTTCATAAAAGTTTATTCTTCTGGCCTTTTCTTCCCCGAAAAGATCCATCTTTTCTTCTTTGAACAGCTCTAAAACCTAGGCCATAGGGATACACAACATATCTCGTATGGCTTAAGCAGAAATAGTAACCCTAATCCTACCATTTTTGATAACCCCTGTCACCTCGTCGAATTTCCTAGCACATGCATCGACTAATTCAGGGCATGGATGCACAACGAGCAACATGAACTGCGGAAAACTGTAATCCCATAACCGAAGCGCAAAACCCTTGGATGTCCCATCCTTTTCCTCTGAAACGTGCCTTCTCTGAGGATTTTAGGGTTAACCAACAACTTGGGATCAAAAACATTGTCGGCGATATCTTGTACTGCTTCTCTCTTCACAGGATTATCAACTTGGACCTTCTTATAGCATTCGAAAGGTCGCTCCTCCACAGTTGGGGCATCGACAAATGACTTCTGCCCAAAAAAATTGGCATAACCAGGTTGTTGGCTTGGAGTTGTAGCATGTCTTCCAGAGGTTGAGGGTTCCACCATGACTGTATCAAAAGTTGTAGAGAACCTCTTAAGAATAACAGCTAGTTGCCCTTTTCCTTCAAAGAAAAAATATGCTTTTGATTGTAATTAATTGTCTTGCTAGTACATGCACTTAAGATTGCACTATTACTATTGGGCCATTAAATGATGTCACTAGGGTGATACATGTGGACTAAAGATTCGTATCCCTTGGGAATGCCAAAAATTTCATGAGGATGAAATTAGTACATTCCTTTCAATGTCTCATAATCAAAAGAAACATTGCCTCGAGAAGTGTGCTTCTCGTCATACCAAACATGTCAAAGTGGTGCAAAGTACCCTTGAAAAATGTAACCATTAATCTGTCAGAGATTTTTCTTTTTAGCGTGTTAACCCCATCTTTTCTCATTAATGAGATAGTTGGAACTAATGTCAGTGAAGGACACATGTCAACAATTGGCACGCGAGAGCATTTACTCCCAACACCCAAATTTATTTCTCAAGACATTTTATGGGATCCTTCGTATGATTTATCTACCTTGGTCCGTTTTGCCTCAAATTTTTCCATTGTCATCTGGCCAAAAATAGACATTTTGTTGGTTAAGTTTGTTGGTTGGCCTTTTCTATATATAGCCACACCACCTTTTGCAACATTAATTCGAACATAAAGTCCCTTAAGTTAGCTAGTCTTCCGCTTATTTTCCATTTTTCTATAATTCGCCGCCTTACCAGAATGTCTACTAGCTTGGGGACCCCTATTTTGTTCCTTCCACGGAGGCCGCAATATAGCTTTTCAAGAGAAATTACTAGTGACCAAATCAAACGGTTGGTCAAGAAATGTGACCCGCTTATCATGACTGCATTCAAATGGGTGGTGGGCACTGACTTCATTACTGATGAGAACCATCTTTGGAGCAATTGCAATGTGCTTTCTCGCTTCATGGCCTCACTGCTAGATCTAAACATGTCCAAACCTATGATAATTGAGCTATGTCAAGAGATGTTTGACACCTCATTCATGGAAGGGCTTGGCGAGATAGTTCAAGTATCCATCCCCAGTGTTGGCATCCTGAATGCCATGGACCTCCAGAGGCATGTGGACTTCAGGATAGACGTGCCCTGGTTACCCTTTCTCTCTAACTTCCACATTATGGACATTGCAACACACTAATATTCTTCACAACCAGTGGCCATTTTTCTACTTCGTGAGTATGGTGTGGAGCAGGTTACAAGACTAGCCTAGAGGAAACACTTTGACTTCCTGGTGGAGAGTAGCAATGAGTAGGCTTTGGGCCTACGTTCTTCTCTGTTGTGCTTTTTGACCCCCCTTTTGCAACCAAACAGAGAAGAAGAGAAAGAAAGAAAATAAAGAAAACCCAATAACGAGTCTTTTTTGCTTCCTGGGTGACGTCCAGGGGCACCTCCTAACTGCTTTTGCATGTTACTCCTTCCATTTGAATCTTTTGCTTTGTAACTCCTTTTTGGCTCTCTCGAGAGAGTCTTATGCTTTTTTCTGAGCCTCAAGCTTGCATGTATGTAGAATTCTCAAAAAATATAATACAAGCTACCTGGTTCTCTAGCATCCTTCTTAGTTGTCTTATCCTCAAAATTCAAAATATTTACAAAATTTTACATATGGTACATAAATGTTGAAATTTTCAAAGAACTATGCATTTTAATGGAAAATCTTCATATAAATATCGTTCATCGATATACCTAAAGCATTTCCTTCCATATCTTCAAGTTCATATGCATTATTTTCTTTACATGTGCTGATTCATAAGGGTCCCTTCCACAGTGCTTCAAATTTTGTGTGTTGTCCTGGTTTTGCAATATGTTCATCATATTTTAGCACTAAGCTCCCTTCCTTGAATTCTGAACTAGAGGTTTTTTTGTCAAACCATCACTTGACTGCTTGTTGCTAGTTGATCATGGCTCCATGGGCCTTCTCTCTGTCTTCCTCTAGTTTGAGGAGTTTTTCTAGTCGCACTTCCATTCTGCCATTTTCTTTAACTTCCAAGGCTTTCAATAGTTGTAGAGCAAGAATTTCTATGGAAATGGGTATTACTACCTCTTTTCCATACACTAACTCATAAGGAGAGGTCTTCAAGACCTGCTTGGGGGTAATTCAGTCTGCCCATAGAGTCGCTCATAGATGCTTGTGCCAGTCCCTTTTCCATTCTGACCCAATGTGTTTAATTAACCTAATTAGGTTTTTGATGGTGGATTTTGCTAGCCCGTTCCCTTGTGGGTAGTAATTTGATGAAGTTTTAAGAAAAATTACATGCCTGATAGCAAAATATGACATCCTTGACCCAAAAAAAGCTTAGGCATTAACGGATATGATGGTTTTGGGTGGCCCAAATCTGGTCACTACCTCTTCGAGGATATTAACAATCTCTCCTTTTGTTGCATTCTTTAGGGCTATGGCTTTCATCCACCTTGTAAAGTAATCAGTCACCATGAGGATCCACTTGTGTCCGGCATTGGAAATAGAATTTATCATACCGATAAAATCCAAACCCCACTGGCCAAAGGGTTCCTCGGTTACAATCGGGCTCAGGGGTTGAGCGACATTCCTCCTTTTTCCAACAAAAAATTGGCACTGTGTACACCTCTGCACTAGATGATGTGCTTCAACAAACATAGAGGGCCAATAATATCCTACCCTCATTATTTTTAAAGAGGTGGTCTTGGAAGAAAAATTCCCACCCTCAGGGCTATGGTGAAACTCGTTAAGAACCCTCTCTTCTTGTAGATTGTCAAGACATTGGAGTAGCACACCATCATAATTTTTCTTTAAAAGTACATCTTCAATTAGTACATACGTGGTGCCTTGCAGTCAGTAGTACCTCCTTTTATTGGATGGAAGATTGGTTGGGTAGTATCCCTTTTTCATGTGTCATGTCCAATCAGCAACCCAAGATTCATCAGACTCGAATTGGTTGGAGTAGACTCGATCGGTCTCATTTTCAGCCACAGGACTTGTTTCTTGCGTGATGTATTCACACATACCTCTTCCTCGGACCAGCTTAGTTGATCGGATATCTATATCATACTCTAAGATCTTAGTGATCCAGTTTTCTCTTTTTTTAGCGATCTCACCCTCTATGATGTATTCTTGCACACTGGGATGTGCTACGAGGATAGTGATTTTATTGGCTGACACCAAGTGTCAAAACTTCTTCAAACTTTTAACTATGGAAAAAAGCTTTCTTTTCCACAAAGTTGTACTTCATCTCATACCCTTTCAAAGTCCTACAATGGAATGTGATAGGATGTTCTCCTTCATTTTGATCACCTTTCTAAATGAGCACTAAAGCTATGCTATCCTGACCACTATACACATAGAGTAAGAAATCTTTGGAAAATTTTGGATTAGCTAAGACTGGAGTAGCAGAAATGGCTATCTTTATTTTCTCAAAGGCCTCTTTTCCTTCAAAGGTCCACTTGAACAATAGATTCTTCTTAAGCATTAGCGTAATAAGCCTCACAATACCGGCGAAGTCAGAAATGAACCTGCTAATGAAATTGATTTTCCTGAGAAATGACTGGAGTCCTTTTTAGTTCACTGGAAAAGGTAATTCCATTATGGATCTAACCCTTTCAAGATCTATTGATATCCCCTCTTTTGAGACTACAAAACCAAGTAGATTACCTTGAGGAACCTCAAAGACACATTTTTTGGGATTTAGAGAAATCTTGAACTGTTGATATTTCTAGAAAATCTTTTCCAGATGGTCAAAGTGATCATCTTTTGATTTTGAAAAGACCGTTAAATCATCTAGATATATCAAAATGACCAGGTTAATTAAACCTCTAAAGGCGATATCCATTGCTCATTGAAAGGTTGTGCCAGCATTTGACAAGCCAAATGGCATCTTAGCATACGCAAATGTTACCCACTTAGTGGTAAACGTTGTTTTGTGTTGGTCGCCCTCCTTCACATATACCTGGTTATATCCCAAAAAACCATCAAGTAGTGAGAACATTTTAGACCCAACTACTGTCTACAGAATTTGCTCCATTGAAGGCAAGGGGTAATGGTCCTTAAGTGATGCCTTGTTTAAATCTCAAAAATTGACACAAAGTATGATATCACCATTCTTCTTTCAGACAGGTACCAAGTTTGACACCCAAGTGGAATGTTTGATTGGATATATTATCTTGGACTTGACCAACTTGGTAAGCTCTTGTGCCATTAATGCCTCAACCTTCAGGTTGACAGGCCTTTGCTTCTATCGGATGGGTTTATACCCTTCCTCCAAGTTGATGGCATGTTGAATTATACCAGGGTAGTAACTTCTAAGGTCGGCATAAGTCCAGGCCATAACTCCATCGTATTCATAACATAGATCCCTTACACTTCTTTATCTTTAATTGAAACATATTTTCTGACTTTCAACTTTCTACCACCCCCGACATCAAGTTCCTCATAATCTCTTTCATTTGTCGTGAACCTTTGTTTACCGTTTCTTGCATCTTTACAATCAAAGAGGTTCTTGAGGGAAATCAATCCTCTTGGAAGCTTATTCCCTTTTAATTGGATGACTTGTCCATCAGAAAATTTTGTCCCTAGGGTTGAAGTGTCAGGAATCATTCCTCCCTTTTGTATGAAGGTAGCTATCTGAGTATCATCATCGAAAACCTACCAATTTTCATCATCGTCAGGAATTGAGGGTTGGGCAATGACATGTACTGCATTTTCCTAGTTGATTCGGAGACTAGTTTGAATTGCGATCCAACTGATGCCATTTGATCAGCTATGTTGTTCTGGGATCAAGAAATAACTTGTACATTGAAGGCTTCAAAACTCTTAATCAAGTCCCAGACTCGGTGTTTGTATAACCTCATTCGAGTATTCTTTGTTGCTGCTTGACCACGGACATGACTCACCACCAGCTCTGAATCTCCAAAAACTTGTATTCTCTTTATACTCATTCTTTATGCAAGGTTTAGGCCATGAACTAAGGCCTCATATTCAGCATCATTATTTGAACATGAGAACATAAAATGGTAAGCTCTGAGTGTCTCAGATCCCATTGGAGAGAGTAAACAGACACCCACACCAGCGTCGGCCTTACACTTGGCACCATAAAAAATTACATAGGTTTCAAGCCCGATTGCATTGAAGTTTTCGAATGGATTAGAATCAATGAATTGGTTGAGCAGCACTGCTTCCTCAGGAGTTTGCTCACTTGTATCCTCTTCATGCTCTAGCATTTCAACACAATACTTCTCCTATTGAGATATAGCAGTATGTGCGGCTTCAAAGCATAGGAATGCATTGTCTGCAATATGCTCAGGATGCAAAGGCTCTGAAAGAATCTTCATCTTTGCTTCATGCTTGGTTCTCAAAATCAAGTGGGACCATTCAAGTGCCAGATATTCACCAAGTTTAGTGGTGAAATCCCTTGATAGACACATTCTAAAAACTGGTGGAATGTCTATTACTACCACTTCCTATGTGACTGTTTGGCTCAGGCAGGAGAAAAGGGTTAGAGACAAATCCTTTCTCCGACCAACAATCAGGACCTTCTTTCCATCTAGCTGCATGATTCCCTTCTCAAGGGGTTCATACTTAAGCTTTAAAGCATATGCCACTTGTTTTGGCATAACGATCGTACTAGCCCCCAAATCAATCATATTATTATGCAACAATTTATCTCCTACTATAAGTGTCAAAAAGAAAGGTGTAGGCTTCCTTCCACCTACCTCTTTATCTTTCATGTTGCCCATATCATTTTCATAAGCTGTTGCTTTCAGAGCGTGAGGGGGAAGCAAGGATCTGTGGCCTTTTCTTTGATTGCACAGTTGATTCATATCCACCTGTGGGATTTGTTCTTCCCTCTCTAATGCCTTTTGAAGTAGGTTTTTCTGCTTGGGGATTGATATGACATCCCACAATGATACATTTGTAGGTGCCTTCTTTAATTTCTCCACTATGTTAAGTGTCCCAACTGCTTGGCCCTTAGGCTTAAATGGAAAAATTTCTTTCATTTTCGGGAGAAAACAGACTGAGCCTGGTGCTTTGTTAGCTTCCTTTTCCATCAATGGTACGTTAGGCGGTTGTGGAAAAGGTTGGATGATGGGTGATGATGCCTGTTTCTCCAAAGGGAATGGTTGACACAGTTGTGGATGTGGCAGAGCTTGCTGTACATATTCTCTTGTAAGTCAATTCTTAGATCTTGTGTTGTAATCTGACTGTACCGGCAAAATGCCAGTCATTGGAGTTTCATTTGCATATAATGTGTCCTCTTCCTCCACCCATGAGAACAATGCTTGATCAGGTGCTATGTCTACCTCTTGTTCTAAGGACATCCCTTTCAATTGTGCTTTAAAATGAGCACTCTCCATTTTGGGTGACCCGCATTCGTCCACGTCCAGGGGTGGGCCTTTGCTTCTTTGTTCCGCCATCTAATTTTCCATATTTCCCTTTGGGAAATTCTATGGAAGATGACCATCACCGCAAAGGAGACACCATATGTCACCCTCTTCTTCCAAATTATTATGATCTTGGATCAATTCTCTACTTTGACTACCTTATTTGAAGTGCATGGTGATCGGGACTATCTGGTTTGCGGATGTTGTCTGTTGGCCTCCTCCTCGAGGAAAACCTCGGTATGAGTTTTTTTGATAGGGAGGCTTGCTTCCACCGTAGGTCTAAGCATTCAAGTTCAAAGGAATTGCTTGCTACCATTTGAGGATGACCAATTCATTAACAAGATTATGCATGAGACTCTTCATGTTATTAATATCGGTCATGACTAAACTTGAGCCTGACATGTTGCTTTGTGTGGAGGGATATATACACATAGACTGGGCGTATTCAGCATGCCACTTTGTATAGTAGGCGTACTTGGATAGGCCCCTCCTTATGATGTTCTGGAGGGTTCTACAAACATAGGAATGGGAGGTCATGGTGGGAGCTTCCCAGCATCAATTAGACTATTTTCCACTCGCACCGCCAACTCATAAGCATTGGGAAAGGTATCTCCCCCCATGGAAGTTACCATAACTTCAATGTCTAAATTGATAGCCTTCAAATAGCAGATGAACACCATCACAGCTAGGGGTGAGCAGTTAGGGGAATCCTCCACCAAGTTTTATCAAACCTGGTGTTGAAGTCACTCAAGGCTTCTCTCGGGGCTCTTTTAATGGTAATTAATTGATGTAATAGTGAGGAGCGGACTCTTTTCTAAAAAGTGTTCAAACAAGTTCCCTCTGAGCTGATCCCAGGAGATGATAGAACCCAAGACCAAATATCAATACCAATCTTGGTCCTTTCCTTTAAAATATGTGGCTAACAACCTTAGAGTGATATTTTCCTCTGCTATATCTTGAAGGTGTTTGGAAGGGGTTTTAAAATCTTCTCCGAAAAACTTTGGAATAGCCTTGAGGGAATTAGTAGGTATGGCAGGCCATATATCCGAGGGTGTGGTTGGTTGTAGTGTACTACCGCTATCCCATGTTACAAAATCTCTAGGAGTAGGAGGAGGTACATGAGCCATGGAGAAAAGATTCCTATGGATCCGATATACAGGCAATCTTATCCAGAAACTTAAGCCTCTGAGTGGAGTAGATAAAGCTCTAGATACTGGGCTCTGACTTCTCACTCTATTACTCCTTACAGGTGATAATGAACCTGTAGTTCTTCTCCTTTGAGGATTTGAGGCAAGTAACTGAGAGTACTGGAAGTGCCCTCTCAAGGATGCTCTCATTTGGACTCTAGGCATGAAACTCCCAGTTTCCTTCCTTAGCCTGATTCAAGAAATATTTATGACTTCTAATCAGGCGTTTGGAAAACCTTCGGTCCCACCAGGTGTGCCAAAAAAAGAACTGTTGATCATCAAATCTTATGCTTCTCTAACAGTCTTATGGGAAATTCAGCAAGTGGGGGACAAATTGTGTCTCACTAAATACCTCTGGGTTTTGTATAGAAAGTCAGCTCTTCTTTTGGGGTTTTGAGATAAGGGGAGAAAGGAAATGTAAATATAAAACATAAAGGGCGATGCACCAAAGCTTTTACAACATTTCAAACCCAAATTATTCCTATGATTGATATAAAAGACACAAAATGCCACAACCCCTCATTGTTGGAAAGAGAATGGACAGCAAAGGCTAACTTCAAGCACAGTGCAGACTTTCAGATCTTTCTACAGGTAGTGTTCATTGAGGTCCGATCAAACATAAAGATTTCTTATGAGTAAAAGAACAATATTCTAGAAATTACAAGAACTATGTCTCCTAATACAACATAGCATAACAGAATAATAACAACTTTAAGAAAAAAAAATTCCAATGACAGTCCAATTCTCCTAATCTACTATTCCACCATACAAGCATAAAGCATAGAAATATGCTACTTAAACTATCTGAATATAGCTTGCAAGACACAATGTTTCATTCAAAACGGAAATATAAAGAAAGAAAGCTTGAAAAAGGCCATACATGCACAATCTCAATAAATTCTCCTCAATAGTTTGTGCTTCAATTATAAATTGAACTTTGAAACAAAGGTCGGATGCCAATCCGACAATAGTTTAAACCTTAATAGATATAACATGCCAGAATAAAGTAGTTTTGTAACTTGCTTCTGAAAATAATTCTAAAAACCTTAAGAAAACTAAACAAAACACTTCTTCGACAAAGAAAATTTTCCTTGGAAAATCTAACCCTTCATTTTGATTGTCGCTCTCCTCTTATAGCAGCTAAAAGAAAGAAACACCACCTCAACTCAGAAGTAATTTGTGCCAGATTTTGATACTTGATAGCTCACAATCTGATCATAAACCCTTGGTTAGGCTGCAAAAGTTCTTTTCTCATTAACTCCCAATGACTGCATTAATGTCTTTTAGATATTTTAAAGATAGAAGCCTATACACAATCAAATCCTAAAAAACAACAATCTAGAAAAAGAATCTCGCTGACTAATCACATCATCTCGAAGAATAAACTTGAAGCTTTTGTCTCGAGAAACAAGAAAAGAAAATCCAGCAAGTTCCGACAGTCTCCAAAAGATATTACTTCATAAGAGACATAGTCTTCCTTTGATAGAGAGATGACACGTCACGTGGTCAGAACCTTATGCTTTCTGAAGAATGTTTTTGTAGCAAATTCCCATCATCCCGACACGTGTCTTGGGTGCTCCTCCAAAAAGAAAATGATAAGGGAAAGTCATGCAGCCACCCCGTGGCACATTGCTTGTCTTCCTTACTAGCCTTTCATTAACCCGAACACTTCCGCAATCAAAACAAAAGGAAGCCGAATATTGGAAGGCTAGGGAAATAATAAGAAAAACCACTTCATAATATGTAAAAAAGATTGATTATACCTCAAAAATAATGTTTGAGGTCAACCCCATTGAATAGGATTGGCACTTCTTCACCTTCCATGTTGGACAGCTAGAAAGCATTACGATGTTTGCACTCAAAAATGATGTAAGGACCACTCCATATTGCATAAAACTTTGTATGTTTCCCAATTTTGCTCTTAAGTTCATTCCATTTGAGAACCACATCACTTTATTTGAACACTCTAGGAGCTACCCGCTTGTCAAATGATCTCTTTACCTAATTTTATGCAATTCCATGGTCTTCATTGCTTTATTTCTGATTTCTTCTAACTGAAACAGCTATGCATACTTGATTTCCATTAGATCCTCCACCTCTAACATTTCTAGTTGATTAACCAACTCAAGAGTTGGAAGTTCAACTGACAAGGGCATCCTTTCTTCTTTTCCATACACGAGCATGTATGGGGAGTTACCAATGGACCTTTTAGGTGTAATTCTATCCACCCATAGGGAAGATTTCAACTTGGTATGCCAAGTTCTTTGATTATCCTCCATAGTCCTCTTGATGGTCCTTATTAAGTTCTTGTTTGTTGACTCAGCCAAACCATTACCTTGAGGATAATAGTTTGACGAAGTACTCAAGTAAACACCATTCTTAATAGCCCTTTCACTCAACTTTATCCCCACAAAAGCCAAGTAATTATCTGAAATAATAGAATTAGGGACACCAAACTTTGTCACCAAATTTTCATAAAAACTTAGGACAACACTTTCATTGGCTTCTTTTAATACTACAACTTCAGTCCACCTGGTAAAATAATCAGCGGCAATGAGAACCCACTTGTGACCTACACTAGAAGGTGGATTAATATCTTTGATGAAGTCAATATCCCACTTCATAAAAGGCTATTCAACTTGAATACATTGCGAAGGAAGGGTTGCTAGCTTTTCTTTACCTGAGAAAAAAGGCACGTTTCTTACACTTCCTTACCCATTAATGTGTATCCTTGAATAAACTAGGCCAATAATAGCTTGCTCTCATTATTTTTAACGTTGTAGTTCTAGGTGCAAAGTGTTCACCAGCTGCTCCATTATGAAATCCTTCAAGTACTTTTTCAACTTGGTCAATATCAATGCATCTAAGCAACACACCATTGAAATATCATTTGAAAAGTATACCATTTAAAAGCACATATGGAATAGATTGCAGCCTAAAGTACCTTCTTTTAGCTCTACCCATTTCTTGTGGACACTCACTAGTTTGGAGAAAATGAACCATATTTTGCACCCAGCTTGTTGGAAAAGTGAGTGCAGTTGTTTGGCATTGTTCTTAAATAGCTAGGGCACTCTCCATAACTTCTTCTTTATTGTTTTCTTTATCACCAGCTAGTTGCTCACACAAACCTTTACCTCTTACAAGTTTTGTGACTTTTATTTCTACATCATACTCCATAACCTTGGTAATCCAACCTTCTCTTTTCTCATTCAAACCCTTACTCAAAAGAAATTCTTTGACACTAGGATGAGCAAACATTAAGTGAACTTTGTTGTTTGAAATCAAAAGACTCCTAATAATTGCAAGAACATGTTTTTCAATGAAAGTGTGTCTTTTCTCATACTCTTCCAATCCCCTACTAAAGAAAGCAATTGGTTGTTCCAAACCTTCTCCATTCTTCTGCACTAACATAGCTGAGATAGTGTCAAGATTACCATAAGCATACAAAGTAAAACCTTTGGAAAAGTCAGGATTCAAGGGAGTAAGTGTTGTTGTTAATTCTTCCTTTATGATCTCAAAACTTGTCTTCCCTTCCTTAGTCCATTTAAAAACCATATTCTTTTTTAGCATGGTTGTTAGTGGCTTCAACAAATTAGAAATATCTAGTATAAACCTCCTAACGAAGTTAATTCTGCCTATGAAACTTTGTAAGCCCTTTTTATGAGCTGGTAAAGGTAAAGCTAAGATGGCATTCACCCTTTCAAGATCAATTGTAATACCATGTTTGGACACCACATAACTAAGTAGCTTACCTTCATGAACAACAAAGATACTTTTCTTTGGATTAAGGGATACACCATACTCCCTACACCTATCAAAAATTTGATTTAGATGAGTGAAAATTTTCTTTGAATCCTTTGAGAAAACAATAATATCATCCAAATATACAAGGACAATCTTGTTCATGAGGCCTTGAAAAGCCATGTCCATGGCTCTTTGAAATGTTGCCCCAACATTAGACAATTTGAAAGGCATTTTCATGTATGCCATGGTACCCCATTTGGTAGTGAGTGTTGTCTTATATTGGTCATCTTCTTTAACCAAGATTTGGTTATAACCAGAAAACCCATCCAGCAATGAGAACCTCTCTAAACCTGATACAACCTACAATATTTTCTCTATAGAAGGCAATGGATAATGATCTTTAAGTGAAGCTATATTTAAGTCCCTAAAGTCTACACACAATTTGATTTCACCATTATTTTTCCTTACTGGAAATAAATTAGATACCCATGATGTGTGTTTAATAGAGAAAATGATACTACCTTCAATCAGCTTGCTTAATTCTTTCTTCATGAGGTGTTCAAGCTTTGGGTTCAAATTTCTTTGCTTTTGTCTTACTGAATTTGCATTAGGTTCTAGCTCTATAGTATGTTGTGCCAACTCAGGGTCAAGACCTTTCAAATCATTTTATTCCCAAGCAAAAATGTCATCATATTCTTTGATAAAGTGAAACAAATGCATCTATGTCTTCCTTAGTACAAACCTTGCCAAGTTTAAGAAGTTTACCTTTGAAAATCTCAATAGATTCATAATGTTCCTCTTTAACCAACATATTGGACTTATCTTTTCTTACTTGGTCATTTTTGTTGAAAATGGACTCTAAGGTCACCAATCCCTTTGGCAACTTACTTGACTTTAGATGTAAAATCTGATCACCAAATTGTTGTTGTAACCTTTGTTCATTACCAACTGAAAACTTAGCTTCTTCAATCAAAAATTTAACAATTTGTTTATCACTATCAAAAACTTTACAATGCACGTCATTGTCAAGAATTGATGGCCTTTCAACCACCTTAATATGCTATTGTTCATTAACATTTTTAATCTCTTTTGGGATATCATACTCAACTCCTATAGCAACAAACCTATCAGCATGTTTATTTTCACTTCTTGGTATGGACAGTAGATTAAAGGAATCAAATTCCTCTATCATATCCCATACTTTGTGCTTATAAGACTTAAGTAAATCATTCTTGGTTACGTTGATACCTCTTACCTAATTTACAATCAATTCACTACCCCCAAACACATGCAAACAACTAATACCTATTTTCCTCAACCACTCCAAGCCATGAATGAGAGATTCATACTCAGGAGTGTCATTAGTGCAACTGAAACAAAATATAAATGTTGAGTAATACTTCTCACCTTGAGGAGAAACAAGCATAGCACCTCCACCAGCACCATTTCTACTTCTTGACCCATCAAAGAACTACCAAAGATCATTAGAATGTTTCCCATACTGTTGTTTTTCACTTTTTTCAAGATTAGGGACAACTGGGTTTTGTTCATGAATCATGTATATGCCCATTCCAACTTCTTCCACATGCTTAAAAGGATCTACTTCATGGTTCTTAGCTGCCCATTCATCTAAAAGAAAGTTAGGAATGTGTTCTACATGGGTGTTAGATTCTTGGACAACAGGTTGTTCTTGTTCATGAATGGTGAGATTAGCATTAACAGCACTAGGAACATATGGTTCTACATGATCCTTGGCTATAGGTTCTAATTTTATAGCGACCCTAGTTCCATACCTTGTCCTAAAAAAAATGTGACCAATCGACAGATAAATAGCATCCTAACTTTGTAGTGAAATCCTTGAAAAGACATATAGAAAAATATGGTGGCAAATTTATGACATGTATATCTTGTGGTATGGTGAAATTCAGACAAGCATGCAAGGTAAGACCCAAATATTTAACCATCCCCACTATGTTTATGGTTGTCCCATATAACTAAACCACTCCTTTGGCAAGAGGTTCATATGACAATCCTAGCTTATCAACTATCTATTTAGGCATCATTTAATTACTTTCCCCTGAGTTAATCATACAGTTATGAACAAGGTGTTGACCAATGATTAAGAACACATAAAATGGAGGCAGTTTGAGAAGTTTGGTATTTTTTTCATTCTTATCATGAGGGGTATTGGTAAGTGCAACACTAGGTTTTTCTTTTGAGGCTTCACTAGGTAAGGTGATATTGGACAAGGCCTCTTGCACCAATTCTTTTTGACCTAGGAGTGACAGGGAATCCCACATTGACATGCTAACATTGAACTTCTTCATATGCTCCAAAACACTAAATGGCATAGTACTAACCTTTTTCTATCCTTTAAGAACAACATCTCCTTGTGTTTGTGATGGTTGTGGTTGTGCTTTTGGTTGCTCCTTGCTTGCTACAACCTACCCCCTTGGCATAATTTGAACACTTTGAGAAGATGAAGAGCTAGCAACACCTTGGTGACTTGTAGGACTTTGCATTTGACCTTTATCAGTTGGTTGTCCCATATCAACAACTTTCTTTTTAGCTCTTGTATTCGCTGCTATAGGTTGGGAAAACTGATTTTTTCCTTGAGGATTATTTACCCCACAAAACTCCTCACCTTGCCAATTCATTAGAGTAACCTCATGATGACTATTTTCATAATGAGAGGTTTTTTGTTCTTGAGTTTCTTGTACCATATCTTGTTGAACAACAACATTGTTTTACACCATAAGGGCATAATTTAGCATTCCATTGGAGCATTAGGCCTAATTATGGGGTTGATTACATGGAAAACACCATTCATAGTCTTGTGCCATGTTGTTTTGGACTAGCACAAGCTCCTTGGAACTACTAGCAACATGTTGATTGTAAGGCTGATAAGGTCTAGAATTGAAATTTTTCCTTTGGCCTTGAAAATCAGCTTGGTAAGGAGGCCTATTAGGCTAATTGGGCTAAGATGAGGCTTGATAAGGAGCTTGGTAAGGTCTGAAATCTGAATTTTACTACTTTTCTACATTTACCAGCTTATTCCCAAATGTTTGAAGGATTCCTTTTATCTCTTGCAACTATTGAGATTGAATTGGAACAACCTTATCTTGAGTAGGAAAAGTCGCTATAGGGGCTATTTGTGGTATTTGAATGGGAAATGGTGGTTGTATGTCAAGGGAAAATGGCATTGGATGCCTTGGTGCAATCTTTCCAGCCTATATAAGGTTATTTTCTACCCTTATTGCAATATCATAAGCTTGAGGAAGTGACCCTCACCCCATTGATTGGACCATCACTAAAATATCACTATTCAAAGCTCTTAGAAAATATAAGAAAGCATAATCAACTAAATGCCTTACCGTTTGAGGAATCTTATCTCACGTCTTTTAAAAATGGAAGTTGAAGTCTGCCATATGCTCAAGAGGATCTCTCTTTATGGTGTTCAGTTGTTCTACCAATGAGAGATGGTCTGATTTGTCCTCAAATTGCTTACACAAGACATCACCCAATTGGTCCCAAGTGGTGATAGAGTTCACTGCTAAGCCCCTGAACCATTGTAGTTCTTTTCCTCTAAAAGAAGCAGCCAAGAGTCTAATAACAACATTCTCAGTTGTGATGTTGTGGACTGCACACAATGAAGCCACATCCCTGATATGTTCAATGGGAGTATTTTGATTTTCTCCATCAAAGAAAGGAAAACTCTTCAATGCATCCATAGGAATGTCATCATGTTGCTACAATTTAAGTGGGTTGCCTCCATTAAATGGAACAAATGGTTGATTTCTTTGTGCAACCATAGATATCAGAGGAGTCTAATTTATAAAAATGTGTGAAAAATGTCCCCCAAGAGGAGGTGTTGAAAGTGTTCTTGTTGCTAGTTTTGCAATCTTTGTAACTATTCTGCTTCTCCTTCTAGGTGGAGAGAGCTGCAAATAAGCAAAAGGTTTTGAACTCCCTCTTGTTTGTATCCTTTTCATTCACTTTATACACTGATTCTTTGAAAACCAGAGCTCAAGAGTCGTCAGGTATGTGAAATATACCTCTCAAAGGTTGAAAATATTGTTGCACATACCAGGATAGTAGTATGATGGAGATTATTTTAAACTGAAAATTTAATTTCAATCCCATCAAGCATGCCAAAAATTGTTATCACTTAATATTGTGCCCTTTCTAAGTTGCAAAACTTAGCTTATTGGAAAAACATGGGATCCTTTCCAAGTTTGTGGGTCACCTATGATGGAAAGGAACCTCTCAAGAGGGTTGGTTCCCTTGATACCTCACCTAAAATGAACTAAACTATTGCTTTACTGAGAAAAAGGGTAGAAGGAAATAGTTTGAAATTGAAACCTAAGCTCCTACTGAGGTAATGCACCAAAAAGTGTTTTTTCTCATATTTGAGTTGTTTTAACACACAACTTAATCAACTACTTGGTTGTTTGTGCACAACATCAATGTTTGGCATACCTATGTACCATTATTTCCTGGAAAGGTCTATGTTTTTTGCAACTTTTAGAAGGAAGCATAGTATTCCTCACAACCAACCTTTGTTTAAATAGTGACACAAACAATGACCTACACAAATATACCCTTTCTTCTTGGAAAATGATGAAAATAAGACATTCATTCAAGGATTTGCATATGAAAATCACAAAAAGGACATCATTTACTTGACATGCATAATGGAAACAGAATTCTTAAAGGCCAAAATTTCTCAACTTTATTGATAGAAGGTGTTTCTTTAAAACAAGACAAGTCTAAAAATGACTGATTTGCTCTTCAAAAATATGAAAATTACACTTGTTCTTTAGCCTCAAAGACTATTTTTGAGTTATAGTATAATTTTTTTGCTGAAAGAACTATTCTAGTTACAAGGCTACTTCAAAATAATGCAAGAACTAACTAAAAAAGTGAGCCTAGTTTCCTTTTTGGCTATCCTGCATTGGAGAGAAAGTAGGACAGCATCAAAGACTATTAAGTGAATCC
This sequence comes from Sequoia sempervirens, assembly GCA_007258455.2. NCBI lineage: Eukaryota > Viridiplantae > Streptophyta > Pinopsida > Cupressales > Cupressaceae > Sequoia > Sequoia sempervirens. The sequence goes on along the minus strand of VDFB02001589.1, from coordinate 49,848 downwards.
TTCATGACTATTTCTAACTTTTTGACTTTATCTTGGTGGCTGGAAAAAGGTCTTATCTTTGCTTGACTATTAGAAAAGCTCTTGAATCTTCTCTCAACCTCTCTAGATACTTGCACCTATCCATTACTATTTAAACTACCTCCTAGATTCCCTCAAATTGTTGGAAAACTCATTCAACCATCCTAGATTCTCTCCAACTACTCATTACTCCTCAAACTACTCATAAACATCTCCTAGATGCATGTAATTGACATTCAACCAACCAATAGATATTTTAACCATTTCCATCTCCATACATTAAGCTTTTCAAACATGTACAAAAGAGTTTTAAAAATGTCAAAACCATCCTAAGGGCGTGAGAAATTTGTGGATGAGATTTTGGCACATGTATGTTCATTGTCACTTTAACAACTTCACTATTCAAACTATGTCTATTTGAGATTGACCCTTAATGGACCGTGATCAATGACATTTATCCCCTAATTATGGTTGACTCCTCTCCTCAACCTATTGTCCTCTAGCCTGTCATGACACCTTGAATGTATCCCTATATTATTCCCTTTTAGTGTGGGAAGATGGAGCACTTCTAAAATGAATTGGAGATATTTTTCTTTCCATGTAACATAACTATCCAATATATGAATGTTATGATTGTTCACCACACTTAGACACTCCTTTATTGATCACTCTCTTCTATTAGAAAACCATTAGACTGTATTTGCATAATTATATATGTGTTTTCATGACCATTTTCTCTATAGCCTCTATGACCATCACTATGTGAAGGACTATCATGTTAAAGCATGACTTATACAAGGAATCCTCTATACTGTTCTCTACCATGTCTAGAGAACATATTGCTTACATTCTTCAAGACACTATCAAAGTCTTCAAAGTCTGCCATCAATGATTAGACCATTGTCTTTTTGATACTTGACCTTTTGGCACTATTATCTGACAATTTTACTCAATTCCCATGCACTGTAAACAATCATTATGTTTATTGTATACCTGACTATCATTTTATATTGTGGCATATTGTTATGATATTATGATCTCTATTCATCTCACCTTTATTCACACTCTTTCTTCAATAGTCAATATCTCCTCTCTATTGTTCAAGCTTGGGTGATTTGAAAATGGTAATGAACTTTTCAAAACTCTGTCATTTTGATGCTTAATCCTTTATCATAGGGTGTGCTCTCTTCACTATTTGCAAATTCCTTATCTCATTCAATACTCAGTCCTCTTGAGAAATAAGGCTATTACCCAGTTCACTGTTCAAATCCACTCATCATTTGTTAGCCAACCTTTATTCTACCCTTGTATTGAAGGTCTTCTAAACTTTACCTTTTTAGCCACATGTAAGTGATCTTCCATCTTTATAGTTAAACTCCTTTACTATCTCCAAGACTATCATTTTTCTATAGCCATCATATGAACTTCCATCATATTGATTGTCTTCATGTATGTGTGGTAGTCATGGTTGTTTTATGGTTGTCTACCTCAAACCTGTGTCCATATCATTGTAACTATATAGGACCGTCACCTTGTAGGCACACATAATCTGAAATAAATCAATGAAAAATCGGTCCATTATCCATTGATGCCCTCTTAAAATCTGTATGCACAACCACTGTATTTCCCTTTGACTATCCTTTCATACTCCATATGATGATTTTAAGACTGTCCCTTCTCATTGTTTGAACACTGTGTATTTATCAACTTGGTCACTTGTCATTTCATTTGCCACTTTGAAACTTGCTATGCTCATCATATTTGGATTTAGCCCTCTTCTCATATGAATGTTCTCCATACTCATAAATGACATCACCTTATCCATGCTTATTGTCACATACTCTTTTGAATCTTCCCCCACATTAGGTCACTACAACATTTAACTCCCCTTGAGTATTGTGTCCATGCCCCTCTAGGATTTCTTGAGAGATTGTGCTTGTTATGACTATCCTATCCAAAGGTTTTTCTCATGAATACCTTCATAAAACTTAATACAACACTCTCATTCCTCTTGGAAGATCATTAACTCCACCCTTTGTGATAGTCACTCATTCTAGTGTCATGAAAACATCTCACTCCACCTCTTGAAGATCATAAACTCTATCCTTGTTGTCAAGATCATTACACCACTGTACATTGATAAAAGCACCTACTTTTTACTTCCCTTTGGCAACAAAATCTTCATGCCACTACCTACTCTCTCTTGACCATACCACTCATTGTCATGTTGGTGTACATTATGCTAGAGGTAGTTTCCATTGCTCACAATATATTATTTTAATTTGAGCATATAAACTACTCTAATGCCTAGGAAAACCCACTACATTATGTCATGTGCCCTCCCCTTTTAATATGCTTCGCTCTCTTGGGCTACTCTTCATAGTGGTCATTTTTTGCTCACTAAATTGCAACTTTTAATCTATTGTCATCATGTTCTTAATGATTGCAGGTTGTCTCCACCATGGATGAAAAGACTGTCAAACTTCATTACTTGACTTTCTCAATGGACATCACTTTGGTACAAAAAAAAGCAAGATCAAAAGCTATAGGGCTAATTGGAAACTAGAACAAGGCTTGACAGGGCTGTAAACCTACACACAAGACTAAGTGAGAGCCTTGCCAAAAAACAAAGGTTAAGACATGGAAATGTCAAAGAACAAGGGTTTAGACCTAAGCATACTCCTTAACATACCCCACCACTTTTATCTCTTTCATGGGTCTTGATGACTGTCACTTTCTTGAAGGTCTATCACTTTCACACAAAAAACTCGTTCATTATAATTTTATGTTTGCCTTATCTAGATTCAATGACTGTAGCCAAACAATCTCTTCACCAATTTCATGCAAACTTTTAACATCATTGTCCTTAACCACAAAACTCTTTATCACTTTGTGTAATGTCCCCGTTTTGGAGGTAATTTGATTTAATTAATTTAATTAATTAAGTTGTCCAAAATAATGATTTTCAAGAGGATGACTAATTAGTTACTTTAATTAAATCATTAAGTGGTATTAAGTTAATTAATTATAAGGTTATCAAATAAAATTAAAATTAAAAGGTGACCTTATATTTAATTAATTTAATAAAGTGACTTGATTTTAAAATATATTATAAAGTCACTTAAATAAAATAAAAGAATATTCTAGAAGCTTCTGGAGAAATTGGGGAAAAAGAATAAATAGACATCTTGGGCTTCATTCTCAGCAGGCAGATTTGATGTTGTTGTTGTTGATTGTCAATTCATCTTGTGGAGCCTAGGGTTTCTGCAGATTGCTTCTTATCATAGGAAACGGAAACTTCCTATTGATAGCAATTTTGAGGGTGTGAAATATCACCTGAATTATTGCAGCTGTGGGAGAGGTTACTTCAGACTTCTCATTTGCACAAAATTTGTGGCCTAAGGCCAATTTTGTCTATTTCAGTTAAGAAGCTTTGGGGTGATATTTATTGGAGTCTTCATCAGCTAGAATCAGTATTGCATATTCAAATTTTTACATCAGTCATACTCAGATTTCATGTCAGCCATCAACTTCAAGCAAGGAGGCCTACACTTGCATCGATTTCACTCTTGATAAAGGTGCTTACTTACTGGAGACATTTTGATATTGAAAGTCTTCATCATTTGGCATTTTGGAGGACGACTTGCATTGGAGGCAATCTGATTTTAATATCAGAATTTTCAGACCAAAGTGAAGAGCCACGATTTTGCATAAAGCTCCTTCAATGTGGTTCGATTTTGCTAGAGAAGGAAGGCGCTTAGTTCTTGAGACCATGGCGACTCCATTAGGAGTGATTTGCTGTTGAATCAAGCTGGATATAATTTAATTTCTGCATCATTACCAGAAACAGGGGCGGCTGAGTCTGCAGTTCGAATTGGCTTCAAGAAGGCATCATTTTGTGTGTTGTTGGATGCTTCATCATCTTCAGCTATAGGCGTCACAATTCCAATCAGGTTCCCTTCATTATTCATTATAATATCATTGCATATTGAAGTTTTTGGTTCCAGCTGTAGGTGGCACTTATTATCAGCAATTAGCATATGTGATATTTATGTAACTTGCCAAGAGTCTTGGCTAAATGGAAATCATCATTGTATTAGAAAAGTATTTGCATTGAAGAATTAATAAGGAGTTGTTCAAAATAGCTATTATTATGCTATCCATCCACATTATAATCAGCTTCAGTATTTGCATGCCAAGTATTTGATAAAATGCCTCATGGTTGTAGATGCATGTCATGTACTTAGTTCTTCATTAGAAAGCATTTGAATTGCATAGGAGCATTTTAATTCATCTTAAAGCCTGCATAGTAGTGATAGAAGTTTATTTAGCCTTCAAAATCATTTGGTATTTGTTCTTGCATCAAACAACAAACTGAAAAACAACATATCAGCCTCTTCATATATTGCATACAAAGTGTTTGACGAAATTGCAAAGCAGAAATTGAAGTGTTTTAAGGTCAGTTTGAGCAAGGCTCATTACACTTTATCATCTATATCATTATGCATATCACTGCCCTTCTGGAGGAATCTTATTATCATCATGGTTTGAGAATATGACACATTCTTTCCATTGTTACACTAGCATACACTATGTTGTGTTGAATTTGGTAACCTTTAGCTGCTCTTCTAATTATTTTCTCTACCTCTTGACACATATCTTGTATCCGTTTTAACACAATTATCACTTGTATTCTCATTCCACCACATTGAAGTCATTTCAAAACAAATAGAAGATTCACCTTCAGTACTAAGTATGTAGGAAACTCAAAGAAACCTCTCTAAGTTTCTTCCCAAATGATTTATCAACACTAGATGACAAAGAAGCATTTTTTTTTCCTTTTTTACTATTGATTAGCTAGTGTGGGCTCTTGCAAAGGATTTACTACTTTTGCTTCTTGATCATTGACTACAAAACTTAGTACTGCAACTTCATTTATTTCTTAGATAGTCACATTATACTTCCTAACTGACCTAGAAGACGACCAAGGGATTTGAACTCCTAACAAGATATTTATTACATTTCCCAGCAAAGATTAAAACTTTGAGCAATATAGGGCATACCTACCTTATTTCAATTATTCGACTCCATAACCTGCTACGTGGATGTAGTGCTAGTGAAGACCCTCGAAAAAAACTCCAACATTCTACTTGCAATATGCCTAAAAAAATGTGGATCTCAACAATGTGGTAAAATCAATAAATGCCTTCAAACTATCAATCCATGCCTCTTTCTCAGCCAACAACATGATAGACTCTTTCAACACCATTAAGCAGCTTATTTAATGCCATCTTATTGAAAACACTAGGCCTCAACAACGTGGATTAAGCAAAAGATGAAACCTATTCCCCAAGCTTGGTGCCCAAAGACTTGGTCTAATTCTTCTTTTACCTTTTTATCATTTTGTTGCATTCTCTCTCTTGTCCTTTTCCACCATGATGTCCTTTATGCTTTCTTTTTTCATAAACACTTTTAAAATTTAACATCTTCAAGAAAAATGGCTCTTAAAACACTAAGTGTCAATAGGTAAATCAAGGTCATGTCTTCTCCACAAGTCTATTGAAGCATATTCCTATCAGGGGGTTCCTCATCACCATCACCCTTAGCTCTTGACGGCATTGGATGTGAAACTAATTTGGAAGTCCCTACAATCATAGAGGGTGATTACTGTCTCCCACAGGTTGTGTATTTTGCAACCTAGTTTGAGGACGAGATTGCTCTATTTTATTTTTAATGACACATTCTTGAGTCCTCTCCAAAACATCTACAATTCTTGCTTCAATTGTTTTGGTTTCTTTATTACTCCATTCCATAGTAGCGATGGGTCAATTAGCTATCAACTTTGTAAAGACTGGATCTACTAAATCAGATCCATCATCCTTAATTCTTTGTACATCCCAACCTAAACCATAAGTGATTATTTTTCCCAACGATAAACTCATCTAGTTTCTCTTCCTTACCTCAAATTCATCAAAGCATTCAACCCAATAATCCTCCAAGTTAGGTAGGTCAAAGATACCAAGTCCTAGTTTCAAATTGTTTTTCACATAGTATTTAATCTCAAAAGGAAATTGCTCATCATAAGTATGTAAATTATATCTAGACATTTCCTTTTCTATGTTCAAAGCATTAGACATACACTCACATGTGAAAGGACCAAAACCAACAAGAAATTGAACAGTTACCCTTCTACACTCTTGACACCTTTTATTTACATTAGCAAGCTACCTGCAGACCTCGATCATCACAAATTTATCTTCTAGGTACCTTGGGAGTTTTAATGGAAAACCAGTGAAACCACCAACTCTTATATAAGAAAACCTTTGAAATTGAATAAAATGACTCTCATAGAAATTAAAAAATTGCATGGCTTTTGGAAAAAGTCGCATCTCAATTTTTCCCTGTGACTCCCAAGTCATCCTTATAGTAAAGGTATCAGATATCCTTCTGTGGTGAAGTAAACTCTTGCTCATTTGCAACTTGTCAAGGTAATAAAAAATTGACACCTGGTCATGGGGAAGGTTACTTGGCCTCAAGCCTAGCCAAGGTCTAGTACTTGCAATGGCATATATTAAGTATGAGGACATGTGAAATGCTTTATTAATTGTGAAGAAAATAAGCAAACTGTGCATCTTGTCACTGATGAGTTGTGCCTAGTCTAAAAATTGGATTCCTTCAAGCACAATCTAGATAAAGAAGTACATATAGTCTTGAAATCCATGGGCATCTTCATTTCCCCTTAATCTGTATAATAGTATCACAATATCCTATATTTCTTCCACAAAGCACAATTTTTATGCAGATTCTGTGATAGCTGGGATTTACCTCTTTTGGGCTTCTCCAGCCAATTTTTTTCTATCTCATTACAGTAGAAGCCCTTTTTGGCTAAGAATTCAATCTATGAGTTGGTAAAATCAAGGGCTAAAAAATTCTCCCTTTTCAGGATTCTTAGACATGAAGCAAAATTAGTTATTTGAATTTTGACCACCATCTTGTTATCCTTTGTTCTAATCTCACGGGACTAAGAATCATAGTGTCTGATACATTCAAGGACCAGTTTTGGACATTGCACTGCTATGGGAAAAGAAGTTGCCTCAACTAATCCACTATTAACCACTTGTTAAGTGATGGGTGGTGGATTCAGTTTACTGAATTTGTCTCTAAATTCATTAATATTCACTTACCCTAGCTTGGTATCTCCTATTTTAGGCATTGTGCAAATTAACCCTGAAATGTACTCATAACCTTAACACTTATATCTCGCCATTACTAAAATCCTAGGGTTCGAATGGACTTTCACTACGAATATTACAATGCAAAGAATTAAATTGGGAAATTGCAATTTGAAAGGAACAGACAAGAACATAAACACCTTAGAACAACCCCAAGTTCAAAGGATGCAAATCTGCATCAACGTGCTCCTCATCATATATCCTAGTGTTGATGTCACAACTAAAAAATATTTGTTACTTGCATAAATTTCCTTTTAATTCCCCGCAGGAAATGTGCAAGTAGATGAGCAATAAATGATATCATCTTGTCATGTAGGCATGTGTTAGCTTTTGTATCATCACTTCATTGCAACCACTTCAAAAATTTGAAAAGAAATAGCTATACAAGTGGAGAAATGGATAATTCACATAACTTTTTAAATCACTGCCGAGGTTCATCTATCATTGTGAAATACTGCCCACCTTTCAATAAGAACCTTGATAAGCCCATCATTCTTTGAGGTGGTAAAAAGGTGGGTTCAATGAACTTAACAAAACACCACCTGTGTTGTCAAAACTCATTTAAATAGACCAGAGCGAGAGCTACAAAAGTTTACATAACTCAAGAAAATGCCGCTACATATTAAAGACAACACAAGGGAAAGATTCTCATGGTGGACAAGAAAAAAGTTAGAGAAACCTGAGTAAACACTACCATAGTTATACTATTCACTCAAAACACTATTGACTCACAACTTGGCCAAAAATTAGGAATAAAATGAAATTTTCTAGGGATGACCAAAAAATGTGGTAACTATTGATCCTCAAAGCTTACGCTTGTTTGATAGCCTTATGGGAAATTCAGTGAGTGGGGGACCAATTTGCACCTCATTGAATGACCTCTGAAATTTTTATAGAAAGTCAACTCTTCTTTGTATTTTGGGGGAAAAGGTAGAAAGAAATGCAAACAAAACATAAAAATTATGATGTGCCAAAGCTTTAACAATATTTAAAACCTTAACTATTCCTTATTACTGATATGATAAACATAGAATGTTGCAGACCCTTCATTGTTGGGAAGAGAACGAGCAACAAAGGCTAGAGAAAGAACAGTGCAGTCTTTCAAATCCCCCTATGGGAGGCACCCATTAAGGTCTAATAAGACATAAGAAAAACATTAAATATTATCCAAAAACTCACATAATCCTTCTTCCTTCAGAGCATAATATGGAAAATGGAAAACTCTACAAAAAATGGAAAATTTCAATAGACATAATCCAATTTCCGAAAGCTAGCATTCAACATAGAAGCTTAACATGAACGAAATATAAAAAAAGAAACTTGACAAAGTCCATACCATGCACAATTTCAAGGATTTCTCCCAAATAGATTGAACTTCAATAATATATGAACTAAAAAATAAAGGTCAAAGACCAATCTGATGATAGTTTGAATTAAAATATAACATGCCAAAGAGAATAGCAGTGTTCTATAAAAACCTTCTACTTATGAGAAAATATAAACTCCCTAATAGATCTATATCCTTCAAAAATATTTCGAAGCAATTTTTCTAACTTTTTGACTTATGTTGCCAACCCCTATTTATAACCAGAAGAAGAGAGCACTGCCACAAACATTCCAGAAGCATAAACTGCCAAATGCTCGATCCTAATAGCCCACAATCTAATCTTAGATCTTGATTAGATCACAGTAATCTTCTCTCATTAAGTCCCAACTACTTCATTAATGGCTTTTAGATATTTTAGTGAAGATAGTTGTCAGAAAACAATCAAATTTTGGCATAGCCTGGAAAAAATTTGATTGATCAACCATAGAGATTGATGACATCGACTAGAAGGTTCCACCCTGAAAGTAAGACGCCCACCATGTTCCCGAAAAACTCCACTCAAAGAGATCACTCCGCAAAAAATACAAATTGCTTGAAGCGAATAGATGACCTATCAAGCGAGCAAGCAATCTCAGATTTGTGAGAATAGCTTTGAAAAAAATCCCCACCAAGCTGACATGTGCCCTGACCTATGCCTGAAAGGAAAACAATATGTAAATAAAGTTGTGTAGCCACAACGTGGCGCATTGCGCGCCTTTATGCAAGATTCATCTTCATCCTTTGGGTGCAGATTGATCCTAAAGCCAAAAAGAGTAAAGGCCAAAAACCAAAAGAATATTAAAGGAAAAATTGCTTTACAGTAACAAAAGGTTATTTGTTTATAAATGCCTTTATTTGGAAAAGATTTATTTTGAATGCATGATAAGCTTTCTTTTATGAACTTGGTTTATTTCCTAGTTTGGGACAATCTTGTATGATTCATGGTTGAGTCTGGAATTGGTGAAACTCTTTTATATGGTAATACATATATATACTATATTGGAATTTGTGTGACTTTAATACAATTAGAACTATACTTAGTTTGTTAAGACTATATGTATGTTGCATGAATTATGAAGTATGGAAATTAAACTGCTATCTTGAAATTGTAGGTTATGATGGTAGGTTAGTAATACAACAGGAATGATGGCATGATAGTGTGTCATAGAAAAATGGCCCCTTGTCATTTTCATGGCCTTTTAGGTCTTTCTTCACAATTCTTGGTCCATTTTGCTCTGATTAAATGTCGCAATGTGGATCAAACATTCACATTTAGGTCCTTAAAATTCAAATAATGGCATCTTGTGAAGGTGTTGTGAAGTGTTGTAAAAAATTTCTACACTTTTCTAGACTCTATTTATTACAATTCACCTAAAAATCACCTTTTCATCACTTATCAAGTCCTATTTTGAAGTGTTGTAAAGTCATGTAACAAGATTTCACACTTTTCTAGGCATAATCTCACTATTTACACCTTTCTTATGCTTTATTTGGCCCTTTATGCCCTTATAAGGCTTAATTAAGTGTATTTTTGAATGTAAACCTGACAAACAACATTAAATGCAAAATAATTCCTGACACCCACTTTCAAGTCCAAGGTGGGACCCATTCGCCATGGGTGACAAATGAGTCCCTCTTGGCTCCAAATTCAAAAAAATTCAAATTTTCTTTCGGGTTTTTATTCAAAATTACTTGATGTTGGCCTGTGATGAGGTATCAATGGGTTACTAAGGCACAAGAATGTATAAATAAGTGTTTTTACATCCATTTTAACCCCCATTCATTCAAGTATTCATCAAGTCCACTAATTCACTCATTCATTCAAATATTCAAGCACTTTGCATCATCTAATCAAGCATCTTGGAGCAGCCATTGACATAACTTCATATTTTCTTCAACAAGGGTTTGGTAAGTCGATAGCATTTGCATATTATTTGTTTATCATTCTCTTAAATTTCATTATTTCATTAATGGTTTGATTACCAAAGTGGGGTTTGACCAAGGCAAACCCCTATTATCTAACCCTCAACCATTTTTCCCCTCTTGCATGTGTATTTGCAAATTTGTGTATGCAAATTTGACAAGCAATTAGGTGTTGAAAGGTGGTCAACAAGTCAACAAGGTGCTTCAAGTCAAATCAACCTCATTTTAAGCTTGGAGAAGACATTCTATCCATTTTATGCAAAATTAACTTCGTCAACCCGACAAGCAGACAACCTCAAATTTGGTGTTGTAGAATTATCCCCTAATTTCTCAAAATTTTGGGAGAGGACTGATTTTCCATCAGTAGCGAATGAGTCCCACCTTAAGGCTGGAAATCCAAATTTTATTAGATTCCAGATCCCAACACTCAGAAATCAGTTTCTGACAGTTTTCATCAGAAGCAAGACTGATTCACCATCAATGGTGAATGAGTCCCACTGGTGATTTTTTAGTGATCTCAGTTAGCATTCAGAATATTCTAGATTCTCCATTCTCTGCCCAGGTGCACTCTGAAATAACTTTCTTCCTTTTTGTTTTGCATTTGTTCATACTTAGTTCATGTTTGCATATCACATTGTGTTTTCAAATATTGCATAAATCTTAGGTTTTGCATACATAATCAGTCAAATAGATCATCCAATTGCACATAGTTCATTCCATTTAGTCTAAATAACATCATACATTACATAATTTGAGTGAACCTAGCTAGAATTTTGAGTGGGGTTTATCTCTCTCCTTTTAGGTGAAACATCCTAAGAGCGCAAGAGAAGCCTATAAGCCCTACCCAAAAATCTACAGTTCATTTTAGTGAACCTATATATTGAGCACTTTACATTTCTGATTTCCATTGCATATTGCATCCTATACTTCATTTGCATCAACATTCAATTAGGGTATTGTCTTGTCTTTACATCCTAGGGTTTCTCAAATTGCATTAGTGAAAGACTCATTTAGATTTCATTTTTGCATTGCATATCATTGAAAAAACTAAAAATATACATCTACATCCTTAATTGGCATCTAAAAATCATTAGAATCACTTTAAATTTTTTGAAAAACATAAAAAAAATCTCATAAGTGGACTCATTTGCCACCTTGGGTGAATCAGTCCACCTGCACATTTTGTACAACATTTTTAGGCATTTTCTAGGTATTTCCTGCATTTTTGTTTTCTATAGTTGCTTTCTATTTTACTTTCTAGATTGTTTTCTTACTTCTATTTGTTGTATCTTAGTTTACTTGCATTCATTATCATCATGGCATTTTCTTTTAATAAGTTTTGGAATTCATTAAAATCCTTGGTAGACATGTCCAATTGTGCCTTTGGTTGTGACCCTAATGACCTTGAGCTTCCTCATGCTCCTTCAACTCCTCATGATTTTCCTCCTCGTGATGTAGACATCATTGGATAAGATGATGATAGCATGAACAAGTTCTTCAATGAATGTCTCAATAACCTAGAAGCCAATGCAACCTTTTACCCATCCATGAAGACAAAAGATCTTCCTACTATTGCACCTCATGACCATTTTGCATATTTACATCCTCAAATCAATGAAGGACCTAAAGTTTCTCCATCAAGTGGACCTAGTTCCTCTCAACCAACACATCCTCACCCATTTTATGATCACAAAGTCACAAACACTCCCATAAACCTTGAAGAAACATATAGTAAATGCTTTACTATCCTAAGTAAACAAGGTTGTGACACAACCCATGAACATGACATTCACCAACTTCTTGAACAAAAACCAACTAAATAAAACACCACAAGATTAGGATATCAAGATCCTCCTCATCCTGATAGACCTCCTTTTGAATATTGGAGACTTCTAGATGATGGCACAGTGATCTTTGATTCTCCTCCTGACTTAAACATTCTCCTTCCACGTGAACAACCATTACCTGATTCTAATGACAAGGATGTTAGGATCCCAACGGGTCCTCTTCCTCCTTCCATTCATGAAAAAGGAAAGTCTAGCAAATGAAAATGGCATTATAAATTGAAAAAACCCAAGTTTCCCACTCATCCTCCACCTGAATGTGAAAGGAGACTTCAACTGCTTTTACCACCTATGAATAGGTTGGTCATTCGTCCTAAAGATTCTAACATACCATTTTGCAAATATCATTTTGTTCTTGGACATCGAACCGAAGAATGTTGGGCATTGAAGGACATATTGGATAAGTATCACTTCACTGATACCGATTGCTTTCCTATTATCCCATAAAAAAACTAAAACCCCCTTATCATGCAATAGTTGTAGAATTTTCTATTCTCACTATTGCATGATCCTTCCACATCACCCACCTTGGCTCAATCTTTCCTTACACTTTGTGGGGGGAAATAAGTTGTTAGCCTTGTCCTTGTAATGCACTTGTCTCTGTCTCTTAACTATGTTATTCCTTTTCCACTTAACTACTTAAGATTAAGAAACCAATAACTTAGTTAATGGTTGACTTACATTTGCATTACTATCCCCTTTCCATTTTTCCTCTATGTGCATATTGTGTTCCCCTGTATCGTGCGTTTGATGTTCACTCTCTTTGTACACTTCTTCTATTTTTGCCTTTATTCTTCTATATGTCATGCATTATCTTTTTCCCTTTTGTTTCATGTTTTCCTTTTGGGGATGACACAAAGCATTGAGACACCCTATGTCTCTTCCATGTTGACCCAAAAGGTCCT